>JAAXYX010003541.1:0-14145 GCA_036851915.1 Ptenothrix huangshanensis | reverse complement strand
CTCCTTTTTCGTGTAAATTTAACAAAATATGAGTCGTTTTATTGTAAATTTAAAAAAAGCGGCGTCGTTTTTGTGTACATTTAAACAGCGTCTTTTGCGTGTAATTTTTTTAAAAAAATGGGTCTTTTTATTATAAATTCAAAAAAGTGACGTCGTTTTTGAGTAAATGTTTAAAAAATGCGCCTTTCTCGTATAAATTTACAAAAAAATTTGGGTCGTTTTTTTATAGTAAATTTAAAAAAGCGGCGTCGTTTTTGAGAACATTTAAAAAAACAGCGTCTTTTTCGTGCAAATCTTAAAGAAGGGAGTGTACGTTTAAAAATGCATTGTACACCCAGGCCTACTTGGCCGAGGCCTAGTTACGCTACCGGAAAAGAGATACATACGTGAAGAATTGCTACCGTTTGCGTTCGCAAAAGGAGCACGAAGAATTTATTATGACTTACACAACTCAGTCTTTAGTGCAAAGCTTACAGGACAAATTGCTCTGCTTATAAACACAACCTGCAGTTTCACGTGTGAAAGACTTTTTTCAACTTGTGTTTGTGTTTTGACTGTGTACCAAGTAGGAATGCACTCCTCAACACATATCAGTTAATTGCGAAGTAATTCAGTAAGTAAGTTCCAAGCCAAGCCAAGCCAAGCCAAGCCAAAACGGAACGCACACGGCCAAGCCAAACCAAGGCAGGCCAAGCCAAGCCAAGCCACGATTATAGCTTCTAGATCTGTTTATGATCGGAACATTATACGTGTAAAAAAGTACCTTAGATCCCCATGATACAAACCTACATAAATCTACATATTAATTACACCGTAATTATAGCCCGTGCTCTGACAACGCACATGCACTCTATAATTATACGGATTGGAGTTTGACTTTGGATTTGGCTTTGGCTTTGGCCTAAACAGTGACTTTGAAATTCCAGCACAAGTGACGCAGTGTATGTTAAATAAATCATGAGTTAAGTACGTAACAACCTTAGCATTTATCATTTCATAATTTACTTTCTTCATTTTAATCATCCCACTTACCACTTTGTTTCCTAATTTGCTCCTATTTAATGTCTAGGTCATGCTATGCATTGCAATCTTATGCTATTTATTTAACTCCAACTTGTTTTTGGCCTCACTCTCACTCGTTACTCCTTGTTTACTCATAATAACCACGTAGCTATGCTATGTATGTACGCATACTAATAGCACTTCATGAAATGGCATTTAAGAGTGACCAGGGGCGTAGGTGGGAATCAATTTCCTGGGTGGTGAGTGATGAGGAAAGCTAAAACGAATTTTTTAAAACAGTTTTTAAAGTCTAACTTTTTAATTTAAGTGGAGAGTTTTGAAAAGGTTGTAAATTTTCAAGTTAACATTTTTTGAAAAAGTCGTTTCTCTAACTAACATTTATTGAAATTTATTGATAGCGCGTAATTTTTCCAAATAAAGCTTCCGGAAAGGGTGTAATTTTTGCAAATTAGAACTTTTTGAATAGCTCTAAGTTTTCCAATTAACACTTTTTTGAAGGTGTCTAATTCTTCCAATTGGCACTTTTTGAACATGTCGATTTTTTTCAATTTACACTTTTTCAAAGCGCGGTATTTTTCCAAATTAACGCTTTCTGAAAAAAGGTCTAATTTTTTGGCACTTTTGTGAGTGGATGTAATTTTTTAAATGAATACTTTTTTGAAACATTTTATTTTTACAATTAATACTTTTTGAAAAACTTCATTTTTCCAAATTGACACCTTTTAAAAATGTGTTTTTTTTCAATAAACACGTTTGAAAAATGTCTATTTTTTAAAAATTTCTAGAAGTGGTTCAGCATTCAAACACCTACCCCAGGTACGCCCCTGCATGTTACTAAACTATGTATGTATGTTGGTGAATACATAATTAAATGGTGAATCTAAAGAGTAGCTTTACAAACAATACAAGTGAAAAATGTGCCTCACAATACACACTGATTAAGATAAATCTTATTAATGAGAACACATTGAAGCACCGCATCAAAATTTGGCTGTTGCTACCAAAAAAGGGATACAAAGAAATGCAATTCCAAATTTGCACATGTATACGGTAGCTACTAGCTACCTATACGTAGCACAAATGAATTGAGCGTAATTGCGGAAGGCAATGATAGACGCTTTCGATGTGAACGACGATGTGAACACAAATGGGACGTACTATACACTAGTCTGCATTGCATTGCAGTGTGCCTACAGATAGACTCGTGAATGTGAAGCTCTCAAAATTAATCATCTTTCATTCTGTTTACCTTGTAGTTGACTCAAGTTTATGATTTGACTCTCGTCCTGTTTATTACCACTGCTACCTCAAGCTCAGCTATGGATGATACATGATGCAATCAAGTGTGAAGGAAGTACCTGAGTAATATAATTAAATTGGGCATCAATCTGTCTATATGTGCCACGATATCATATATTATTGTCGAAGGTGACGCTATTCCGTGTGTATGCCTTATGCTAAAAGCCCAACTTGTCATTTCCAATTCCAATTCCAATTCCAACATTCAACGTCAACGTCAACGTTACCACATAAAATAGATGACAACGACAAATTGTTAAATGTGAAAAATCAAGATGCACAGCTTTCCTTGTTCAACAACTCAACTCAAAATACCTTGGTAAATGTATTCACAATTTTTCCCTTTATAATTTTATCAGTCCACCAACTCAGATTCTACACGGTCCAAACTGGCGCATCTAAAATGACAAGTAGTACATTTAATCATGAACGCAGCAGTTAGGGTTAGGATACATCTAAAAGTCACTTAAAGTGTAGAGAGAAAAAATTGACTAAGTCACTGTTTCACAACTACAATTGCCTCACGAACTCACGACAGTATGTAATTCAAAACATTTTTAAACTAGGTTTGATTTGGTTTAATTCAATTTTTTTAAACGTAACATAACATACATAATATAAGTTTTATCTCCGGGGAATCCACTGGTTGATTTGAGCACAGTTGATCTTGTGTACGTAGAAGTCCAAGATGCGTTTTAATTTTGTTCTCGATGAACCTGCATGATGCATTTCAAAATTGTTAAAATAAGAAAATAAGGAATGATTTTGAAAATAACGATTTGAAAATAATGATTTTTGGAATGGTTTCCAAATCGATGAAAGATAAAATTTTTGCATGTTTAAAAATTGATGAAATAAGAAATTTTGAGTGGTTTTAAAATTCTTGAAATTGGAAATTTTGAAGCGCTTAAAAATCGCTTGGACGGAAAATTTTTAAAGGTTTCAAAATGGTTAAAATAAAAAGTATTGACGCGCTTAAAAATTGAAAATTTTGAAATGTTTGCCATTTTTAAAATCAAAAAAATCAATCATAAATTTTTTAAAAGTTGTTAAAATAGAAAATTTTGAAACGTTAAAAATTGTTGAATTTGGAAATTTCAAAACGCTTATAAATTGTTAAAATGCAAAATTTTCAAACGTTAAAAATTGTTAAAATGGGAAATTTCGTAACGCTTATAAATTGGTAAAATACAAAATTTTCATGTTTTAAATTAAGTGCAATACAATAGATTTGTAACGCTTAAAAATTGTTTATCTGCAAATAGGAGATTTTACAGTCAAAGATGCACTTAAGTGATGCATCCTAATCCGATAAAAATTACGCATACTAACTACGAATAGATTTTAGGCGGTTTAGATGTACCAGTTCTGACAGTGTACTAACATACTAGGAAAATAAACAAGCAAATTGAGCACTTTTAAGTCTAGGAAACGAGAAAGAGCACATTTCTACGTACTTTGTTTTCGTTTTGTTGATAAAAGCTTTTCATAAAAATTTCTTTATTTCAACCAAGAATTTATAATTGCATGCTTCCAGCTAAAGTCAGTGATCTGCACTGTGCAAACTCTCCACTTGACTGTTACACTTGAGAATGCAGACCTTTGATGCAAATGTAGAAGAGTATCTTCCTACGCTACAGTTACTCTGGAGTGTCTTAAGGTTCAGCCGTTCTTTTTTGTTTGCTGCCATTCTCTGTGACATGTGGACTGTTCAAAGATGAATACAGTCATGTTTGCAATGTCCGGCTATTAAATCTAGAAAAGCAATCAAATGCAGTTGACTTCCCACACTAGAGAACTAGAAGCCATACGAAATTGGAGTTTGCAATTCAACTTACTTAAAAACGTGGTTCGTAGGATTCTCAAAGTTTCTCGGCTTACGATTAGAGTCTCTCGTAGGTTTCAACTCCAGGGTTTTAGTCAAAATTTAGAATGACTGAAATGACATTATAAGAAGCAGTGCAAACAACTCTTAGTGGAAAGGGTACAATAAATGCGTTTACATATTTAATCATTATGCATCTGATGCTGAACTTAAACAAAACGCATGAATTTCTATGATAAAAACTTCTTTACATCATGAGGGTTCTTCTAGAAAATTCTACGCGAATTTTATGCATCGAAACTATCGATGTTATGTAACAATTAATACAATGTAAAAACTGAGGAATCTTAAAACCAAAACTAAGACTAAAAATTATATTCCCGGCTACCATTGTAAATATTTACTTTCATCTCCGGCCATCCTAATGCTTAAGCATAGAATTTTACAGGGCTAAAATTAGAGGCCAGGCTATAATTAGAGGTTTCACGTTATTAAAAATGTCAAAAATTTACTTGCATGTCGTACAATTGTTAACGCTACTAGCTTAAATCCAGCAAAAACATTATAAAAGTGCTCATTGCGCTGCGAGACTTTTATTTCAACAACTTCGAGTGTTTCAAAATTTCAAATGCGGCAATTAATACACTTTTAAAATTTTCAATGTTAAGCATTTTTGAATTTTTTACAATATCTTATTTTGACAGTTTGTGAATTTTGACCTTTTAGAATTTTCTACTTCGTAAATTTTGGAACATGTCAAAATTTCTTACTTTGAAAATTTCGAAAAGCTTCAAAACGACTTATTTCTACATTTTTGCAACGACCCAAAATTTCTTATTTTCACAATTTTAAAACCCATCAAAATTTTGAAAGGTTTTATCGCTTCGAAATTTCGCAACGTTTCGAAATTTTTTATTTTCACAATTTTACAATATATCAAAATTTTGAAAATTTTTGACCGCTCCGAAATTTCTTATTTCCAGAATTTTAGCACCTCTTAAAATTTAAAAATTTTTTACCCATTCAAAATTTATTTTTTTGGACAATTTTGCAACGTTTCAAAATTTCTTTTTTTCACAATTTTAAAACCTATCAAGATGTTGACAATTTTTATCGCTTCAAAATTTCTTATTTTGAGAATTTTCTCACTGCATTCATAATTACAATAAATACGAGTAAGTGTTTAGAGTTTCAGATGCACGAGCTTTTATAGTGTAGTTATAAAAACTACAGAACATGCTTTGGTACACACTACACAAAAATCGAGTGAGAGAGAAACCTACAGCGACATAAAAACTCCGCAATTCCACCTCCGGGAAATTACGCATTTGCTTGAGTCATTTTTGCTCCTGCGTTACAATTAAACTGTTAATTATAGAGTATATTCAAAAAGCTGAGACGAAAAAATAAAAACTTTCATGTAAAGATACAGAGACTTAAAATTTGCATAATTGCAAACGGCTTCCTTCGTGCATGAAAACAAGTCCTTACGTAATCAGCAGACAAGAAATAATCAGATCCAACTATGATTGATATTTCCTACAAAATTCAAACCGATTGTTATAATTATGATTATAGAATTATAACGGCGTCGAATACCTTGTACTATAATTACATCATTAAAAACAATTCCCCTGAGGGTAACTTCTGCTCCAGTTGATTGTTTGGAGGAAGGAAGCACCTTTGTATTTGTAAATGAAAACAACTTCATAACTTCTACATGATTCTATCATACTGATTGTTTCCAACATGTTATCACACGTTCCTTGCATTTCATCAAAGACTAAGTTTGCCACTGACACTTGAAACACTTTAAGCCCGACCGTTTCCCTCTTGTGATTTGAATATGACAGCTGCCATTCTGAAGAAGAGAAGGAATAGCCTAAGGAAAATAATGCAAAGTTAAACAAACAAACAATCAAGTGTTTGCTATACTGGAATAAAAAATCTCATTGCAGCTTTCTTCAAGAGCCTTTCAGTCGACCTGATCATTAAACTTAGGAAGTACACTCTAAAAAATACAGAATCTTATTACAAAAAATACATCTAAAACGTCAAAACCTTTTCAAATTCAATAATTCCTGTTTCATCAAGTTTGACACGTTTCAAAATTTCCGCTTTTAACCATTTTGACGTTTCAAGATTTTCTATTTCAACAACTTTGACAATTTTCAAAATTTTCTATTTCAACAATTTTGACAATTTTCAAAATTTCCATTTTTAACCATTTTGACACGTTTTAAAATTTCTTGTTTTATCAGTTTTTAAAGGTTTTAAAATTGCAATTTCAATAATTATTAAGCTTTTCAAATTTCCTACTTTAACACCTCTAACGTTTCTGAATTTCCCATTTTATGAATTTTTAAAGCTTCAGAATTTTCCATTTTAACAACTTCTAAACGTGTTACTTTCTTCTTTCAACAACTTTTAACCCAGAAAGTCAAAGTTTCCTTTTCAACAATTTTAAAACCTTTCGAAATTCAAAACCTATTTTGATAATTTTGAAACACTTCGAAACTTCCCATTCTAACAATTTTGAAATGTATTAAATTTATCTAAAAAACAACTCTTGTTGTAAGAGATGCGCTTTAGATGAATTTCAACGCGTTTTACATACGTGTATATATACACTTTAGGTTAACTTGAGTTGCATCCGAACTGCTTTTCAGTTGTACGATAAACTTGTATGTTTCACAATGCATTAATAGTGAGTTTTACATGCACCACTTTTTCCGGTGTAGTTAACTGTTCCCAAACTTTGGTCTTCAAATAAAAGGATCTCATTGATCCTACATAATATACATATTTGTACCTATACCCCTAATATGTACATTCGCATTGCCTTTAGCTGATCATGAGTCAGGCGTCAGGCTTGAGACGTTGAGACAAATGTGAAAGAGTAAGAAAATAAACAGTATGTAATTATATGTAGTAGATACCAATACACACATCTAGTTACTAGCATTAACTGTACGCATTTCAACTATTATTATTATTATTCCTCTGGAGGAGTCTGGAGAAGCAAACCACCATTCGAGTTTATAAGAAGGAACAGGCCATGCCATACCACAAGATATGAAATAAAGTTTAGGTACCTTTCCTTGGTGCAACGTGAACATGACGCGCTGGAAATGCTTGCCCTGTGGTTTCAGCTTTATTCAGTTACCTACTAATATGTAATGTGTATGATTCGTTGGTTAAATACACTAAATATTTATATCCATGTAGGATCTGTGTATGACATGACAAGTGCATCGAAGATGGCTGATGGATATCAGTAAACTACAGAATACAGATAGCCCGTTTCCACATGGACTTGGACATGGACTTGGACATGGACATGGACATGAACATGGATCATACCGTTGGACATATCTGTACTGCATAATACATGTTGCAGGAGAAGAGAAGAGGATACAATTTAATGCTTACGTTAAGTTAGGTTTATTGCAATTTAACTGACGATGTAAGTTTCCATTCCCTCAAAGACCATGCTGCGGTGATTGGGCATCCCAGCAGAAACTAGTCTATCGGAAAATCAAGGGGAGAGTAATGTAATCGAATGCACTAACAACAGAATCATATCCACATACATGCCTACATGCATATGTACATCTCCCCTATGTATGTACACATATGCACCACTATACTACCTTTCTTTTCTTTCTGCTTGGGAATTGACTTTGACTTCTAGCATGGATTCTGCGATACAATATAAAGCTTTACTATTCAATTATTCTTGCACTCTTCCACTTCGATCCTTCACGTTTTGACTGGTTTCGATCTCGGAAATATGTATTTCCTATATGCAGCAGCGTACTTGGGGGTGAATTTTGGCGGGGGGGATGAATAATGCTAAGAAACGAATTTTGGCCATAATTTTTTAAGTAACAACTTTTGGAAAGGGTACAATTTTCCCAGTTATTTTTTATTTTTGAAATTGTCTCGTTTTTTCAAGTAACACTTTTTGAAAGAGCGCGATATTTTGAATTTAAGCTTTTTGAAAATGTCTATTTTTTCCAATTAACGCTTTTTGAACGGGCGCGATTTTTTGGATTTACACTTTTTTAAAATGTCCATTTTTTCCAATTAACGCTTTTTGAAAGGGCGCGATATTTTGAATTTAAACCTTTTCAAAACGTCCATTTTTTCAATTATCACTTTTTGAAAGGGCGCGATTTTTCAAAATTACAATTTCTGAAAAGTCTATTTTTCCAACTTAAAACTACTGGAAAGGGTGTAATTTTCTCCAGTTTAAGCTTTCAAATGTCTAATTTTTCGAGTAAACATTTTTTTGAAGGGTTCTAATTTTTCGAATTAACGCTTTTTCAAATGGTGCAATTTTTCACTTACGATTAGTCTTAGTAAGTTTTGAAAATATCCAATTTTTCCAGGTAAAGCTTTTTGAAAATTCTAACTTCTCCAAGATTTTGGGGAGTGCCCCGGCACCCAAGCACCCACCAAAGGTACGCCCCTACCTACATACGTGGTACATAAGGTAAAAACGCTGATAACGGAGAATCTAAAAGGAGCAATGGATCTGGCTGGATGCATCAGCCTCATCCTCATCCATGCAAGTACCACTACACGTTTCTTTCGTATGTATGTACATGTCCACATGCACAACTTGCACATATCTGTACACTCCACACCGTCAACGGAAAGGAAATGGAGAAAAGAAACGAAGAAGAGATACCTCCATAGGTATGTATGTCGCTCGAAACGACATTTGACGAAACAAACGGTTGCCCTTGCAAAGACCAATTTTATTTTAGTATCAAGGTCCACCCAGATCGAGTCAGTGTCAGTGAATTGGTAACTGGGCAAAATACCAACTTGTGCTTATAGTTGGGATTGGGACTCTTGGTCTTGCTCTTGGTCTTGCTCTTGCTCTTGGTCCTCATCCTCATCCTCATCCCACCTAGACTAGTTTCAAATGAACGTGCATCGACAAAGACGCACGTTGTGCGACATGATAACCGACATAAACACAAAAATATGTTACAAGCTATTTCTACGTCTATGTATTTCCTTTAAGTAAATCTCGACAGCAGGGTCGCATAATGAATGAGCTTGTTCGGACGAGACGAGAGCTCTCAACACGCACACACAATACTAATAGATATCTCAACATTACATATGTGCATATACATACATCATGTTTACATTGCGTTCTCCACATCTTCCCCACACCATTATTTATATATGTATGTATATGTATGTATACCCATACCATCTCTCTAAATTTCATGTTACCCACGTACGTAGTACATCCACATCCACACATGCACAGGCACGACCCAGCAGCATAAAGCAATCCGAAAATTTTATGTAGGAAAGAACAACCATAATGGATTTGGTAACTTCTTGGGTCTCTGTCAAAACTACATGAGTTTGAGTGTCGATAAAATAGTGTATTATAGAAGCTTTTGAAAACTTGTTCCATTTTCAATTTTTCACCACGAATACGAATACAAACGCATACTTACATGTATACATCAAAGCTTTTTGTTTCATGCGGGCTATGAAAACACATTGGTGTTGGAAGTTGGAAAATTTTCCCTGCCTAATAGTGACAAGCCAAGAAGTGCAAGTTCACTCTATAGTAGGGGCGTACCTATGGTATGGTGGGTCCTTGGGTGCTGAAGCAGCCCCGAAATTTTCCAAGAATTACACTTTTGAAAAAGTATTAATTCGAAGAATTGGAAATATGTAATTCCAAATAGGGCTAAAGGGAAATTTTGGAACCGTTCAAAAAGCATTATTTGAGAAAATTTGACTTTTTCAAAAAGTGTAAATTGAAAAAATCGAGCCTTTTTAAAAGGTATTAATTAGAAAAATTGAACATTTTTAAAAAGTGTTAATAGAAAAGATTAGGGTTTTTCAAAAGGCGTTTATTGAAAAAATAGACTATTTTGAAAAGTGTAAATTATTAAATTTTAGACCGTTTCAAAAATTGTAATTTCGAAAAATTAAGCCGTTTTATAAGGAATTAAAAAATTAGACCTTTTAAAAAGTGTAAATGTTGAGAAATTTAGCTCTTTCAAAATGTATTAATTGAAAAAATTAGACATTTTCAAAAATTGTTAAAATGGTAAAACTACATGTTTTAAAAGTATAATTATAAAATTTACACCTTTTCAAAAATTGTAAAATAGAAAAATGGCGCCCTTTTAATAAAAAAAATAGATCTTTTCAAAAAGTCTTTTTCAATTGGAAAAATTAGACTTTAAAATGTGTTAATTTGAAAAATTGGTTTTAACACCTTACAACACCCCGAAATTCCAACCCGCCTACGCCCCTTCACTCCGAAACCAAGACCAAGACCAAAACCAAGACCAACATAACATTCACGCTCTCCCGCAATCGCAAATCGGAATATGAAGGAATGAACATAGAGTTAAGTTATTAGGCAAATAGTTGTCTAAATCATATTAAATCGTTTATGGAGCAAAAAATAGTGACAATTGTTTGTGTATTCCTCCTGCTTTGAAAACCCATTTGGTTCACTGACTGCGCATCTACCTACATACGTATACTGTAGGGAGATTTCCCTTCCGCTACACATTACCAACTCACTCTTGTTTTGTTTCTGTAAAAAAACACACGTTGCGCCTGTAAAATCGCAAGGATTACAAACACGAGAAGCTAATAGCTCCAAATATTCCAAGCTTTGATGCTCATTTCATTTCATTACACATTACACATTACACATCGTGGTGAGAAAAACTAGTGACTGGTTTTATGAGGAGTTAAGCCATCGCATCGTAACGTAACGTTAACAGTTGTTTCCCCATCAAAAATTTATTATTACAGAATTTATGCGACATCAAAAATGGCCTTGACAATATTTTTGATCTTGATGCGTTGAATCGGCTTCTAACTCCTAACGCCTAACTCTAGCTTAAGCCGCAATGTAGTCTAATGTAGTGTACTAATAGTGTACATATGTAGCTGAGACTAATAGTTGGGTTCGTATGTCTAAATATATGCTGTGATTACCCTTGGCTCGCATAGAAGGATATTGAAATAGGCACACACATTGCATGTTCTAGACTATCTGTAGATTGGCAAGGATGAAGTTCGATGCAACAAGTTGCACGACACGACATAAACGTAACAAAAAAGCTTGGCGTAAAAAAAATGCGTGCACTTTTTATATCATGCTCTTTGATGCTGATAAAAAAGAGACGCATGGTCGTCTTTAGTAAGAGAGGCAGACAAAGTAGGGCAGATATAATTATATATTCCATTTTAAACCATGGGGTACATTGATGCTCGTTATGAAGTGATAGTTAGTCAATTATTGTACTTTATGAGCGCAGACTGCTACACCAATTCCCATTCCGGACCAACTTGTATTTTCTATGGGCAAACCAAACTTTGGATATCGAATTTGAATCTACGTCTTCTGCAGTAGCGTAAATAGGCCTGGGCCACGTAGGCCTGGGTGTAAAAATTTTTTTTTAAAATACACTGCCTGTTTAATGTTTGGAAAAGAAATTAAAAGGCGCATTTTTTTAAATTCACAAAATAAACGACGCAGTTTTTTTAAATTCACAAAATAAACGACGCAGTTTTTTTAAATTCGCAAAATAAACGACGCAGTTTTTTTGAATACACAAAAATAACGACGTCGTTTTTTAAATTTACAAAAAAAACAACGCAGTTTTTTAAAAATTTACACAAAAAGGACGCCGTTTTTTTAAATTTATTGGAAAACGACTCACTTTTTTAAGAATTTACACAAAAAGGACGCAGTTTTTTTTAATCTGCACAAAAATGACGCATATTTTTAAAATATTTGCACAAAATCCAAGTAGTTTTTTTAAACGTACACGAAAACGGCGCAGTTTTTTCGTATTTACACGAAAAAGACCCACTACTTTTAATGTGGCCAGGCATAGGTCACAAAGGATTTTTAAAAGTACCTACATTGCCTTTTTAAGATATTTACGAAAACTCCAGTTTTTTAAAAATTAAAATGGAAAAGGTGCAATTTCTTGATAATTTACCTTAGATGAGATGGAGCTTTTTTTAAAAATTTTACACTATATGCGAACAAGTTTTATCAAGGCCTACAAGGGAAAAAATCCTGCGGGCGCTACTGCTCTTGTGTGCAGAGTACATGTGATTACAAATGTATTTTTAGGACTATGTCTAATATACTCAATAGTAAGTAGCTATATTGATTCTAAAGAATCCCTCAAACCTGATACGTAGAATATTTTGATGCACTAACGAGCACTTCGTCTGATCTCGTAAAACAAAATTTATCGCATCAAAAGAATATAGGAACCCCAAATTTATAAATAGATTTGGTGGCGAAGCCACAACGAGATGGTTTTGGAACAGAATCTTTGATTTCGATTCCACATCTACGGGGAAAATGCTCATGTTACTTTATCATGTGTGGAATCTTACAATAATCAACATCAAAATTACCCGGTTTTATGATCCTAGCCATCAATATTATGGTCTTTATAATTATGTAGATGTACACTGTAAAAAGCAGTATCTTGAACGCAGTTTGGGTGCATCTAAAGTGCATCTTAAATTCATTGGAAATATTTGTGTGCTTCTAAAACGAAATAAAAGGGACAAATTAGAGGCTTTTCAAATTACTTTAATACCTATGTAAGAAATTGCGCAATTTCAAAATCAATAAAAAATAAAAATTTTACGCTTTCAAAATGGCTAAAAAATAGAAATCGGACGCTTTTAAAATTTCTGAAATAAAAAAAATTGCGCGTTTTCAAATCGCGCAAAATAGTATTGTAAGTTTTCAAAATGTCTAAAAAGCAAAAATTGAAAAGCTTCACAATTGCTATAATGATTATATGTAAAAATTTAGACACTTTCAAAAAGTGTTAAAATGCTAAAAAGTTACACTCATTTTAGAAGTTTTAATTGAATTGACCTTTTCCGAAAGTGTAAATTTAAAAAATCGCGCACTTTCAAAAAGTCTTAATTAGAAAAATTAGACCTTTTAGAAATTTCTCAAATGTAAAAAATTGAACGTTTTTAAAATGCACAAAATATGAAAAAATTGATGTTTTCAAAATGTCTAAAAAATAAAAATCTTCCCAAAGCTTTCCAAACCCGTATCACGCAGTTCAAGATACAATTACTATTTGTATGCGTTTTTGATGGACTTCCGATGTAGTCAAATTGCGTGAGCAATTATGCACATGTAGGTACTAAAGTATATTTTCCATGTTTTAACTGTATTTTGTCCTGTTTTAAGTTCCTGAAGTTTTTACCGTGTACACACAGGTCAATACTGGGAGACTGTCATTATCGGGATTTGAAAACGAATTATGAGATGAGAAATTTAAGTCTGGAAATCAAGCTGCGACCCATGTAACGTACGTCTGAACCCCAGATTTATTAGTATTAGAGAATTCCTAATCCCTAATACTGTTGACATAGTTGTATATAAGTATTACATAGGCACATATACATACAAGCATTAATCGAATGCTTTCAGGATATCTATGTATTTGTATTGCGGAGTATATAAGCATTACCCCTGGTACATTGTACATACGTATATTTACTCACAGCAGAACTCATTTCTTGAAAAATATATAAGGTACGTACCTACGTTGGTACACAGATTGTTTGAAGTTAATCTTGTAAGCCCAATACTTACAGATATGTAGTCTACCAGATTGCGTATTTTCCAATCATCCACAACTACACGTAGGTATATGACCATGTGTGGGTCTCTGATCTATTTCCAGTAGCGTAACTAGGCCTAGGCCACGTAGGCATAGGCATACAAACGGGTTTTAAAAATACACTGCATTCTTTAATATTGGAGACATTTTATAAAGAGGTATTTTTAAAAATGTTGCACAAAAACAGATGCAGTCTTATTTAACTCAAACGAAATAGACGCATTTTTTTAAAAATCTACACGAAAACGACGCAGTTTTTTTTTATTTACACAAAAACGACGCAGTTTTTTTAAAATTTACACAAAACCGGCTCAC
>JAAXYX010003540.1:0-14156 GCA_036851915.1 Ptenothrix huangshanensis | reverse complement strand
TGTAGAGCATTAACAGACAATCGCAATAAAGTTGTAATAGGGTAATTACAACAGTCTATCTTGCACCTTCGACGATTATATACAGGAAATTAGAGTTATACAGAATCTCTACCATTATGGCATACATGTAATAACCCTATTATGCAGGAAGATCTTGGTCTTGGCATAATGGGTATAATAATGTAATTCTCATATACTTGTCCCTTTAAATCCCATTTAAATGCTAAATCTTGCTCAGCGTTATTAAACTAATCCTTGAAATTTTGGGTATAATTCCTCGTAACCTTGATTTGATTCCAAATTAACATTTCCCTGCAACTTTTTAATCGTTCGCTCGAGCAGGAATTTTGTAGTTGGCTCGAGTGTCTGGTAAAGTTCAAGTTCCGTCTTGTGCACCACGAGTATGAGTATGAGTGAGTCAATAAAACAACTTTGTTTAAGCAGTTTCAAACTTGTATATGCAAATAGTAAGCCTTCAAATCTTATGATGTCCGATACATGCAGATTAGCAGACGTTAATGAACGTTTACATGTGGTTCGTAGACAATCTGTGATTAGAGCGTGTCGTAGTGTTAGTAATATGCTGATGACTGATCAGGGATCTACTCTATAATGTATTTCTTGACTTCATTGCTGTGGATTGGATTGGTTTGGTTTGATGCTTTCATACCAATTATATAGGATTCATACTTTGTAACGTAACCCTAGAGCCCTAGACTAGACAAGTTTGCGTTTACAACATTATAACAACATCGTATAACTGCGCACTGTTGTGAGTATATCTGCTATCTCACATCAACTGGCTTGGTAATGATTGTGAATTAGCAAAAAAGAGTAGCATGATTACCAACTGGAATATAGGATAATAATGAAATTGAATTGTTTCTATTTGCAGGAGCTGCTTCATTATACTTAAAGGCTGATGCCATAATTCTGGATTAAGATACAAGTATGGATGCATTTGTGTTCAGTTGTGACTGTGAAACTCTTTTACGATTTCGGATTAGTTCAAATAAACCTGTTACTAAACCGTGGTCGTGGTTAGTTTGGAAGTAAAGACGGCAACTTAACTATTTTATTTACACAACGTTATCAACTTTTCGTCCATTACTCTTTGGAACCTAAAGATTCAGGTGAGCGTCACCAATCGTTTCAGTGGTTCAGATACCACTTTCATATTCTTTAATCTTTAATTCCAAGTTAGTGTAATATCGTTTACTCAAGTGAAGGTGATTATAAGACTTATCTCTATTGACGTTGTCTCCATTTTATTTCCAGCGAATAATTGGAAATGCGCCACTCATGAACGCCCTATGAATGGTTGCAATTCATTACAAACTTCTCTTATGTAGTGTCTAGGTACTTCGGTTTGCAATAGCTACGATTTGAATATTATTTTGGAGTGCAGTGTATTTGTATTATCTAATAGTTTAGTTAATTAGAATTATGTCTTGGAAATGTTTATGTCGCGTTTGAACTTGGCTGCTTGACTCCAAGACTGTAGGTCAAGGTCCCATAATTTGATGCGATAAAGGTTGTCAAGTCAATGGATAGTTTCATTCACTGTTATCTGTCTTACTTTTCAGTCGATTTGCTGATAATTCGCTAGAATGAAGAAGAATACGCTTCAACCAGCTGTGAGGAAAGCCCCTGTTTCGGGAACAGTGGGAAGTCAGATGGCGGGCTTGTACGATTTGGAAGAAACCTTGGGAAAGGGTCATTTCGCAGTCGTGAAAGCAGCCAAACATGTGTTCACAGGAGAAAGGGTATGCTGGCCTTTAGTAAAGAATAATTTTGATTTCATTTTAAAGCGTATGGATTGACTCATTATATTTCTGAATAAAATATAACAAAATACCTCTTGCCATTATTGTAATTCAGGTTGCCGTGAAAGTGATTGACAAAACGAAATTAGATGATATATCACAGAAAGGTCTTTTGAAAGAAGTTCTTTGTATGAAGCTGGTTCAACATCCTAATGTTGTTAGGCTGTATGAAGTGATAGATACAACGACAAAAATGTATTTAGTGCTTGAGTTGGGACAAGGAGACTTATATGATCTAATTCTCAAGCACCAAGGTAAGTCTTGTCGCAGTGCTGTTTGCTTGCTTTTGAATATGAGGGCAGTATTATTAACCCACGTCATTAGCCAATTAGTTACTATGTATCCAAGCTAATAAGATACACCGGATTCAAAATTCTAAAAGCTAACTTTTTCAACATCTTTAAGGTGGTCTAAATGAAGATCTTGCAAGAAAATACTTTTCTCAGATAGTGGCAGCTGTGTCATATTGCCATAAACTTCACGTTGCTCACCGAGATTTGAAACCTGAAAACGTCGTATTTTTTCCTGCCGATGGTCAAGTAAAACTTACAGATTTTGGGTTTTCGAATAGGTCAGTTTATACGGGATGTGTTGAGCTCCATCATTTAAATATACCCAGTACTATTATTATGCCTACTAATTCAGTTGTATGTAATAACTTAACGGTAATCTACATGTTCAGGTTTTGCCCTGGTGTCAAATTGGATACCTCTTGTGGGTCGTTAGCATATTCGGCTCCTGAAATTCTTCTTGGTGACGCTTATGACGCTCCAGCCGTCGGTAAGTTATTAAACATATCTTGTTTTGAAAATATTTGACTAAAATTCATTGTTGCATTTTAAAATGTTTCCTTGTCCTTTTTAGACATTTGGTCTCTCGGAGTCATTTTATATATGTTAGTTTGTGGAAGAGCACCGTTTCAAGAAGCAAACGATTCTGAGACGCTAACTATGATCATGGACGTAAAATACTCTATCCCCCCGCATGTCTCCCCCAATTGCCACGATCTGATCAAAAGAATGTTGGTTCGGTATCCAGACAACCGCGCTACGTTGGAGGAAATTGAGCAAGATCCTTGGGTCATTCAAGTAAGTTTTAGTAATTACATGATTGCATCATTTCGTTTTCTTTATCTATCTAGCAACAACATCAGATGCGTTATTCTATAAATAAAAATTCCAAAAATGTAATTTTAATAGGATGGCTGTATACCTGCTCAGATGCAAACACCTTTAATATCCGATCATCGACTGACACCAGAAGAACGAAATTCTATTATTCAACAAATGGTTGTTGGTGAAATTAACTCAAGAGAACAAATACTGGAGTAAGCAATCGATTTTATCGTTGAATAAAATAGTTATAGCCTCATATAATTTAGTTTTGTTCGAAGCATGCAAACGTTCTACAAAATGAGACCTAGTTATACATACTATAACATTTCGAGTAGGGCCCGGATCTCCAATAAAACCTGGGTCTCGGATAGATCTCTTATTAGCGATTCTAATACAGCCCTCCCGAGTTGTATCTTTAGTTGTATCTTTAGGTTTAAAGTTGTTAGAGCCCGAGTCTCTAATAATGATAATAGAACCCGGGTCTCTAATTGAACCCGAGATCTGAGACTAAGTTTGAAATGGACCCTGGGGGGTTCGAAGCTTTACGGTATTCATTAACTCCTGGAAAAGTTCTATTCTCTGAATCTGTCTCAGATTTGTTTTAATTATCATAATGATAATATACATGGTAGAATCGAAGGTGAACTTGTCAATTTTTTACTATATTACAGCGCTCTACAAAGTAATGCGTACAATCACATTACCTCAACTTTCTACTTATTGGCCGAAAAGTTATTGAGGGAAAGAGGGAGTGACGGAGGGGACGAAAATAAACCAGGCACTAGTTCCGCTTTAACGGCTTCTTTAGAATCTCTGCATGACAGACGCAAAAGTTCAGGTAAGTTTGTTGAGTTATAGGAATTTGAAATGATTTTAATAGGAATGTACTTAGGTGTAATTGTTAATGCTCAATTCGTGTATACATGTATCGAAACAGTTATTACCTAAACAACTTTACTATGTGCAGATACAGAAGATCTTGCAAGTGGCGAAGATGATTCATTGGCACCACTAGACTTAGAGATTAAAAATTCTGCATCCGGGTCGCAAAGCTCGAAGAAAACGTCTCGATTGCATACGGTACTCAGTTCATCAGCTTTGTCTGAGCTTGATAAAGGTCTTCCGATTCTTGAGGAGGATGTAACAGGCCATTGCGAAGAAGGTAATATTCTAAATTTTTTGATAAATTAAATTTTCTGAATTGTGTTTGTATAGTGTGGTATGCCCCGTAAGGGAGGTTTAGTAACACGTAACACAAATGAAGTGTGCGTAACTAATGAATATCAATTATCTCTTTATGTTGTAATTCTTTTTAAAGTTGAAGACAGTGCCGGTCCTCTTCCGCAACCTGTTGGTAATGTTATACGCCGAGCCCATTACAACCATCGTCGAGTTATGGTTCCCCAGAGGTCAGCAAGTTGCTCGTCGTCTGAGGATGAAGATTCAGAGAAGAAAAAGCGCAACCTTCCCGCCCATCGACAAAAGACTAAAGCAGGAAGAAGCCATAACAGTACGGGTGAAGAAATTACTAGGAGATTTCGTGACGATGAATCAAGTGATGAGCAGTCGGGTGGGTGTGCAGGCAACTTTTCTGGCAGTGCTGCCCCCATTTCTATAGTACACATGGGTCAGAATTCATCGAATGGTGGGGGAGGTGGAGATAATAGTGATCCACCGGGTACAAAGGATGGAGGAGATTCGCAAAGTGATGCCAAAGACGTTGCTAAGGATAATCAAAGCAGTAATTGTAGCCAACAATACCAAGAACAACAGATACATCACCGAATTTATGTGGAGGAGAGCAGCCGGAGCATTACAACCAGCATGTCGTTTTTTGAGCAGGAAAGTGATTTGAGCCCACACATTTCTAATCTCACCATACGAAAGTTACCCCCTTCGATATCGTCCGGATGTGTTGGCAATATTGAAACGAATGAAAGACATTCTTGTAGTGATGTGGCATATGCCGTCAAAAATGCTGTTTCTGGTACTGTGAGTGATCCTGTGAGTGGAAGGAGCGTTGCCAAAAAGAGTAAAAAATTGTTTTTTAGCTGGTTCTTTTTAAAGCGCAAGAAAAATATTAATAATACGATTCCAGCAAGTAGTGGTATTTACAAGACGAGGTCTTGTGCTGAGCTCAAGTTGAAAAATGGAGTGAATCGGAAACATATGGATGTTAATCAGAACGTGTAATAATAAAACCTACCTAGGTACCTACTTACATGAGCAGGTGCTTCTACGTACTGTACTGTACTGTTATTGGTTGTTATTATTATTAATATTATTAATAGAATTATCAGCCGTACTGATGATTATATATTTAACAAAACAGTTTATGGTACGTGTTAAACTTGTTTACAACTAGCTTAATTACTCGCAATCTTTATTTCAGTTATTAAAAATAAAAAAATACTAGTTTAAAAAACAAATTGTCAAGGTGTTTTATTGTATCCTAGCTTCAAAGTCTTCTTAGAAATACTAAACAAGCGTTAAGCGAACACACAGATTCAAAAATGTACAACTACTACTTACTACCTCAACCAACTCAGTTGACAGACAGACATTCAGAGTATTTAGACTAAAAATGCACTTACCTTAAGTGACGACAATGTAGATTGAAGTACATGTAGTGCAGTTTTGTTTAGTGTATTGCGGAGCTGACAAAGTTGGGTCTTTCTCTTGTAATAGAATTACTAAAATCCACGATGGTGGTAGTGGTATTGTTTTAATCATTAAAATATTGCAGTAATGAAAAACAAAAGGACCAGTAAGTAAGTTCCTACATGAAACCCCAAACATGTCGTTTGCTGGTCCACACTAGACGATTGCTATTAAAAAGATGTATTTTCAAAAAGAGTACGCAATCACAAGTATGTTGTATTTCGCTTTGCATTCCCTAGAGAAGAGAAGACCCAAGTGGAGCCCTCACGCTTATAGTTTGCTACGCTTGCAAAAAGTTAACAGAAATCCAAGATTGTACATTTTGAAATATTCGCTTATTATTTTTGGGAGCACTTTGAAGATACGAAGCAACGCCGCAATTGTATCGTCTTGTCAATTTTAATTTAAGTCTTTTCAATTTGTTTGTTTTTCGACAACTGGGAACAGTTGTCTGCTTCACATGATCGTAATCGTATGTACATTCTATGGGGTTGATCGGGAAGTTGACTACTCTAGTTTTGAAACAACTTGGTCGACTGTCGTGAGAAATGACTGAATTCTTGACTTGATTTTGATGGTCAAATTACTTCTTTGCCGTTGAATACATATAATGGACTAGCTACAGAATAGGTTCCTAACGGCAATTCTAATCCTAGTTAATAATAAAAACCTAATACAAACGAAACATCTACATAAGAATGACAGTGTAATATTGATGCTGTTCCTGAACTTGTAACAGTATAAACCTTGTGATATAATTATATTTCTTAGTGGTCGTACGAGCAATCTTCCAAATACAAAGGTGTCAGCATTTTGAAAGCAAACTGTCATGTAATTAGCATTGTCGTTAGGGACTTTATTGTATCTTACAAGTCTGAAATGGTCAACAATTTTGTTTAAAGGGCCAATTTTTCTCAAAAGTACTTCACCGATTCCGGGTATATGGGCGTTAGTGAACGTCCTTCACATTTTGTTTATGCCACGGTAGCAATACCGTCGCACCGGCGGCAGACAAATGGTGACTCTTGGGAGGTAAACGCATATAGAGGTTGCTTTTCGACTCCGCGTATTTAAAATTTCTCATTTTGAAGCAACTCCACAATAATCGCATATATAGAGTTGGTTTTTGACATTGTGGATTTTGAATTTCTTATTTTTAACGACTTCACAAATTTATTAATCTGTAATACTATATATATTTACTATAAGGAGTGAAAAAAAGTTAAGTTTGTAGTTTTACAATATAAACAATTTAATGACTAGTGCAGGATTTCCTGTATGTCTTCTATAAAAAAACATGTACTAGTCATTCGGCGTACTAGAACTCAAAAGCTGTGGAATTGTCAATAAAATCGTGTAAAACTTACAAAGATGTTGTAAGCCGTTCATTTTTTGCATGCAGTCGTTAAATGCATTCGTGCTTTATGCATGTTCGTTATTGCAACATAAAGTACAACTACTTAACCGTAGATATTGAAAGTTGAAGCTAGTGCGAAGAGGCATGTTACACCCAAAAAGCGGTTTCCACACCTGAACTAAAGTAGCCAAACCAGGTGGCAGAGTTTTAGTTGAACTTCAACGAGTTTTATTACTTAAACAGCCAATAGTGAATTATTTTTAAATCATCATAAATGAAGTCCATCATTTTGTATTGATCGATAAAATTAATGATTTTTGTTTACAAAGAACACGAAACTCAAGCTTCGTGAAAAAATTAAAGAAATATGTATTTTCAATTATTTACTTAATCCAGGTTATTTCTTAAATCGTCTTATGTCATACTTTCAATCAATGCGGATCTCATACTCGCAGTTTGTTGAGGGAGAGGAGCTGAAGGGTTGAGACGGAATACAGCTTCAAGAAGGGAAACTTCGGTAGCAGTTGTGTCCATCCCGCAAAATATTGACCAATCGTTGGCCACCATACCGGCACCTACTACTTCACTACCACGATTGATGCTTCCAGCCTACAGAAGATGCAAAGTACATAGTAAAATTTAATAAAGTTAATGTCATATCCTACGCGGGAAGAAGGAAACACACAATTCTAAACAACTGTGACCGTATTTCTTGTTAATAGCAAGACGTTTATGTTAAAAACAATGAAAAATTACACAATTGCAATAAAAACCTTCACACAACTAAACGAAGCTAAATAAAAGCTTACCACGAGAGGAACCTGAAGGAGGGAAGACAATTCATCTTGCTCTCCAGTAGGGGTTTTCGGGTGAACAATCCCACCCTGATTTGTAAATATGCAATAAGATCCAACCAAGGCATTTCCAGCGACGGACTGCCTAAATACTTCCACTCCGAGGGTATCTTGAATAATTTCTTCAGTTTCCTACCGATTCAGTAACAAATCATCGGTTGTTGTTATTTTTATCGTGAACAAGATCCTGTGGAAAAGCTGTGGAATTGGAATATATAACGAATCTAGACTTCCGACTATAGTTTACTACGACTTACTCTGTCTAAATCCGGATGAACTAGGGCGACATAATCATTACAGGCAACAACATTACCAAGAGCTGATAATCGTTCTTCAACGCGCTGAATTTTTACTGATTCTGGAATCGAATTTCTCAAATGCTGCAGTTCCTGGTCAGTGGTGGAATTTGGTACTATGAGGCCATGCCTGTTTCCTGTTTACATAATCAAAATAACGATGACATAATGTGAAAAATTAGTTTCAGCACTGCTTATTACTTTAATACTTAGCCTAGCAGGTATTAACATTTGCATTGATAACACTACTGCCTAATGTTGGTTCTATATCCGTGACATCGTCATTACCAATACAGTTTAATTTCCAAAACTTTGAAATTGTTACACTGAATAAAATGCATCCATGGTAGTAAGTAATTTACTGCTAAACTAGCAATGCTCGAGGCAGAATCGAACCAACACCAACCCTACTATGCATCTAATTTGATGCAAAAAAGAAAAACATAACAAACTTTCGAAGCAGAGACGCAGTTGGTAGTAGCACTCGCAATGCTGGCTACCCAGTACACTCAACATTAGTAATACTTAATACCTTTACAGTTGTAAACTGGAAGTAAACGTACCCACAGTAAGACGACCAACGATACGACAACCAGCAATTGACGAGTGGACTACCGGAATTGTGTCGGACATTTCAGCTTCAAATAAACTGTTAAAAAACATTATCAAGTTCATCAGTAATACTATATTGTCGTACATACTTATATCATACAGAATCCACCGGAGACATTGTTAACTGTTGATGAATGAATTAAAATCATCCAACTTACCTATAAAAGTTAGCGGAACCCCCAATCGCCACAAGGCAATATGAGTTTGTTAACTTTGCAAATACTCCTATTTCATTGTTGCCTTCGAATTGCGTGCGGGTTGCCATTGTTTCACCAAGTTGTAATTAACTTCACTTGCCTAAATGCGAGACGAGACGAGATTAAAAAATGAAAAATGGATGAGATCCTTATACTAGTAACTGCGTAGTATAGTTAAACGATGTGCAAACCGCTAATAAAATATAAAACGCTTAACAATTTCTGTATTAACTAGTTTTAAAAAACTATCAACGCGAAGTGCGAAGCGAAGACAAGGACACAAGGACAAGGACTTGCTAAGTAAGTACTTTTGACTAGACTATAGAATAGACTACAGCTAACGCCGTCGACCGTCCGATGCGAAACTAGAAATAAGCGCTGTGGATTCACCGACAAACAATTAAATAGTGTCTGCAAACGTAAATTTCAAACAGCAACCGCAGATAGCTTACCTGACTAACAATAGTTGATATTTTAAACGTTTTGGTCTAATTCTGAAAACTGAAAAACGTTGCTGTTTAATCAATGCAGTCGCAGTCGGTCACCCCCGGGAATTCAGTGTTGACTCACGATAGCCTGTAGCCAAGTGGAGAACTCAATCCGTGGACTGACGATTTGCATAATGAAAAAAATTGTATGAGGAGTTATTCGTAAAAGAGGCTAGCTATTGGGTAGGTGGGTGAGTTTGTTTATTTTCGTATCATAAAGGTTGCTAATATTGTCACGTTCCCACGTTGGCAAAAGATTAGCTCAAAAACGTTATGACAACATTTTTGGATAACCCCTGACGTTCTGCGCTCCACACACTCGTTCGTTTAGTTCTAAAAGCAACCATTACTCCGCATGTTCCAATTCCAACTCTCGACAAGTGACGTCAACGACGTTTTGCCTTTATTTTCGTATTCCTAAAACTTTCTGCGAACTTTCAAAATTCTACACGTGCCAGCCTCCCAGCCAAGCCAGCCAGCATAATTTTATTATTTTTTTGCTTTTCTGCACCTTAACTTCTAAACGTCCGGTCCATTTAAGTAAAAAAAAGAGGCTTCAAAGACATTTCGTGGACCCTCGGTATATGAGAATTTTCTTGGAAATCAAGAGGCGGGTTGGTGGTGGTCCCAAATGTCACTGACATTCTGTCATGGTTCGGCGCACTAAGTTAGGAATGAATTGGTCTATTTCTTCTCTTGCGTACTGTACACTGCTGTGCATTTATGTAATTAGTAATTATGTATGTATGTACTATGTAATATTACAAACAATTTTGAGGCTTTGGAATACGTTGTCATATAACCTTTTTTATTAAAAATTGTCAAGCTTTCGATTTTGGTTACACACAACTGCATTCTTGAGGACATTTACTTACATACTGGATTAATTTGCAACTAACAACATCCTAGAAATGTAAATGTAGGTGATTATGTGATGTTTGTATGTACATACATGATTTGCATAAAATGTGTAATACGTAATTACATCGTCGTTGAAAAACCAAAATATATTAAATGAATTAGGAAACCCTATGGAACAACGATTGTTTCTTTTAGATTTCATTCAGATGACTTTAATGCTAAGGTAGATGAACTTTATTAAAATGCTTTATTTTAAAGCACATATCTACCTTGGCTTGTTTGTAGGAGTCCTGGAATAATAATAGAATAATAATTAAACTATAAAATTCATACTGATACATACTCTAAGAAAAAACACCGAAATTGACAAGGTTTCCATTATTTTCTAATAGAAATCACTATAAAAACGTTCAGAAAGGAGCCTATTAAATATGGCAATAGTTTTAAATGTTGGCCATTTACCGGGCCGTCTATTAAAACCACTCTCGGTAAAAAAAGTAACACAGATGCCGGTAAACAAAAGAGTAATAGGGGTACCTTTTAATTGTAACAAGAAACTCGATACAATTTCAAATTATGAATGACTAACCGAAATTCGGTAATTTTTTTCTACCGGTATCCCTATTAAAATGGAAAAGTTTGTCCTTTAAAAATTAATGTGAGCGTCATTTAGGACCCACACTTTTCGGAAAACTACAATGTTTACCAAAAACCCGGTTAAATTTTACTTCACAGGATTTTTTTAAACCAATAATTGTATAAAAAAATATTTTATACTTTTTGTTATTAATAGGGATGCCGGTAAAAAAATTTATCGGATTTTCCATTAACCACATTTTCAAAACCGAATTGCTTGTTACGATTAATAGACTTACTTTTTTTACCGTGTAGGATGTTCGAACAAGACGCAGGCACCTTTAAAAATTATTTGAAATGTCGGTAAAATCACAGGTTAATTCAATTTTGGATAAATAAACTCTTTATTCACGTGAAATATTGTAGAAGTAAAAAGTGTAAAAAAGGAAGCATAACAATGATTATTATGTAAACATAGGTAATACTAGTAATTACACGTTTTTCAATTTTAGTGTAATTTTATAATGTCTTCATTTATCAGCAGAGTATAGATGTCTACGATTCTAAGTTTTCAGGTATTCAGAACTACCAAAAGCAAAACAAAATCAAAGGTATAACTAGGTTTAGGTAATTTGGACTTCAGACGCTTTGCCGCATACATCTTGTAATATTAGTACCAACCAACTGAATTCTGGTACACTTCTTAACTGTTTGAATAAGTCTTTATACCTTTTTATATTCACACTTAATATTGGAATTTATTGAGTGTCAGTACCAATTATTAGTACGTACTCGCTAGTAATTTCTAATGGAGGATAAAATACAATACTCGTAACATGATTGCGAGTAAATGTTTACCATTATTTATCGATATCAAGTGTACAAAATTATTTAATTTAAGTATATTCGTACCATGTGTTAATAAAAATAATGTCATATAAATTATATTTAAACTCAAACGTTTTAGGTGCAAGCAACTGACCTCAGTGTAATTATAGTTATACTTGACCGTTTTATCAGAAAAAATATTCTTGTGTAAAAAACGTAAGCTTGTAAAAAAGACGCTTATCACGATTTAGGAATCACCATTGGATTTAGCAGTAGTGTCTAAGTCTACTACATTTTATTTTTGCATTCCAACAAATTTCCAAGCCCTAGGATTGGCAGCTATGGAATTTTCTGGGCGAACTGAAATAGGTAGATGCCCGAACTTCGAATTTACAGTTTCCTTTCTGAAAAACTGAGGCATTCTAGACATTTTACTATAATACGAGAATCTTGAAAAAGACTTGTCCCTTATTGAAGGGCAAATCAAAAGTTTGACTTTATGAGGATCAGCAATCTCAATTATTCAATTTTTCTTTCTTTAGAATCTAGAAAGTTGCAATATTTTCAATACTCGTTAAAATGACAGTTTCAATCACGGTACAGTTTATGGTGAACGGAGACTGATACAATTTGAAATTGTAAGCGACAAATATCTGCCTTATTTGGAGTAAAAGACGGATGTTAACCACAAGATTAAGACATTCAGGGAATGTGCTTGGAATGAAGGAAACCATAAGTAATCAGGACACTCGCGGATAACGAATGACAATTTGCGAACCCTACCAAGCCCAATATTTGTTGTGCATTTTCTATGGCTATATTTTACAATTATTTATCATAATATAACTACAATTATTTAACACGCCAAAAACTTCGTTTCTTTACATATTTAAACATAATGATCGAGTATAAACATTTTAGAAACAGGTAACTTTTAATAACTAATAATTCATTGTATGCAGTGAGCAACAACTGCATGCCTGCGCAAATTATCGGACCTTGAGAAGCTTTTGCCACACAACTGACAAGAGAATGTCTGCTTGCCATCACATGCAAACTTTCGATGTCGCCAGAGAGACTTGTTCGAAGTATACTGTTTTCCACATTTAACACACCGGAAATGCTGATCTGCACCTGTGAAGAATATTAAATTGGTCATACACATTTTCGGAGAAAAACAGTTCATAAAATTAGCCAAAAATTAAGTAATCATGTAAGTCAAGTACCTAAAGAAAGACCGTCTTGTGAATGATCATGATCTTCATCTTTATCGTCTTCATCCANAGACCGTCTTGTGAATGATCATGATCTTCATCTTTATCGTCTTCATCCAAACCTGGAGAGTTCGGTGCAATACTTCCATCCTTTAAACTATCGTCGTTATCATTACTTAAATATTGATCAAATAAATAGGACGGACTTGGATCCGACGAGTCTGAATCAAAAGTTGTAGTAACATTGTCTTTATCTTTACTAAAAACGTTGTCTAGATTAGGCATTGCGGTCTGAGACTGAAGACTTCGTTGCTTATCTCCTTTAGTTTTTTTGTTACTGGAATGGAAGGAATTGGAGACAGAGTTGGGTACGTAGGATTCTTGGTTAATATTATCAGCGGAATCATTTACACTAAGGGTGGAAGTGGAATGTTGAAATACTTCTATGTTGGTCTGATTACAACTGACCTTTCCGGTTACAATGCTTGTACTTAAATTTGTACTGTGTCCTGACTTGAATCTTTTTGGAACAGAGTTAGGTAGGTCGGAATCGTGGTTTTCATTCCGTAATTCACTGTTTGGAGTTTTGGAGGCGGGACACGAATCCAAATCTAAAAGATTGGTGGTTTCAGAAGACGAAGCTGAACCAAATAATCCACGAATTTGAAGACCCTCTGCGATGCGAAGTAAAGATGGCAAATTTTCTTCATCTATATTCACTTCGCCACAATACATATAAGAGATCAAAGCTTGGAGCTGAACATATTTGACATCCTGTAACAGGATGATCGGATGCTTGTCGTCAGTGATACTTAGTAATTCCTATTAAATCAAAATTCATCAAGGTCCCATCATCATACTCTTTATGGAATAATAATTTGATGTGATTACAATGGAATATTTTAGTTTGTAATTTACCTCGAAATACGGACTACAAGCACAAAGAATGATTTTATGAGCCCGCACATACTGTCCTTCGGCAGCTAATGTCACATCGACCAAAAACTCTTTTCCCAGCAGCGACTGTAAAACTGTTACAAGGGTTCCTTGGTGAGTGGTCCACCTTAGTCGAACTTGTTGGGATGACATACTAGTCGATTAGAAGATGATCCAATCTATACCAAAATAGTTATCATTAGAATCCCATATTCCATTACTTTGGTCTCAAGAATAATAATTGCTACCAGAAACAGAAACTCCAGTGGTACTGGTCTACGGTGATCTCTACCACTGTCAAGGTGTTCTCTATTTCGAAACCCTTCTCTACCCCA
>JAAXYX010003539.1:0-14161 GCA_036851915.1 Ptenothrix huangshanensis | reverse complement strand
TTACTATTAGTACCTAGTTAATGGAATGAAATCGAATTGGAAATCCAAGAAGTAGGAGCAACGAGCAACTGGCTAGATAGACTTGATCGAATATGTATTTGTATGATGAAAAGAAGTTAAGGATATTGTACCGCGCATATGCCTAGGAAATCTTCGGTAGTTGTGTTTGCATCGTGTAGGTCTGCAATAAAACTACGCTGTACAAACTGATGCATCTAACACGTTGTGAAAAAAAATGAATAAACATAATGTAGTATAATTAGGAAGACAGTTAGGGTGTTCACCTAAAACGCATCTACAGATCAAAATGGCATCTAAAGTGTAAAAGACGTCGCAGTGCAAGATTCGTTTTTTAAAGTTTGAATGAAAATGAAGAAAGGAGTTTTGTGAAGAAGTAAAAGACTGTACAAATGACTTCAGAAAGAGTAAAAGAGACGAGATAGACGCTTTCAAAAGGTGGAAACAAAGAAAACCGGAGTATTTAAAATAAACGAAAAAAATAAAAACCACATGTTTTCAAAAAGTGCACAAAAACATTTCGATAGTTGCAAAAACTGCAAAAAATCAGAAAATTCGAAGGCCTCAAAAAGTGCAAAATAAGAAAATTCGATGGTTGCAAAAATTGCAAAAAATTAGAAAATTTGAAGGCTTCAAAAATTGGTAAATAAGAAAATTCGAAGGCCTCAAAAAGTGCACAAAAACACAATATCCTTTCGGAAAAAGCTTAAAAAAGAAAAATCGTCCTTCTTAAATTGTACAAAATTAGAAAACCTAACTGCGTTCATAATTATACCAATCCCAAGTAGGTTTTTGGTTCTTTACTTATACGCCCGTTGTCCTGTTTTCAGATTCTTCTGTTTTTACACTGTACAGCCTTGCCTTGATCACAAGAACCCGACTGGGCAACGGTCACAAGTTGATGACGATAACCATAAAAAATACGAGTACAGCATGTATGTACTACTTCTGTATGTACCTAGCTTGGAATAATAAAATGAACGTGTATACAGTAAGCGCAATTTGATTTGATTGCATTGGTTCGGATTGGTTTATTTTGAATTGAATTGGGTAACCCTCGCTCTGGTTTTGGTGCTGGTTCTGGTCTCCTCGTTTTCCTTGTCACTCTATATGCTCCCTTAAGACCGTTGCCGTTAAGCATTTCCATCTCGGAACTAACGCCTGCCTTAGTCGGGTCCTGGTCTTGGTCTTCTCTGGACCTAGTCTAGTTGATGGCCTCATGGTTGTAGTTTGTCTGTGAGAGCCAGATAAGCTCGCATTTGACACGGTCAAATGATCTCTGAATCTTGGATACAACAGTCACCCCCCGAAAACACCATAGCCAAAACCAACACGAATAGCCCGACTATGTATGCATATGTTGTTGGTGTCTCGTCTCTCCATCATTCAATTTCAAATTTTATCCTTACATAAATAAACGCGGAACAACTGAGCCTTGGACAATTTTGAATCCCAATTCCTCGTCATTTCTTCTTGGCTATTTGCCTTATGGGTCAGATGAATCGATTTCGACTTGGACTTTATTCGCTCCATCTGCTCTCAGGCCAAGCCAAGCCAGGCCAGGCCAGGCCACACTGCAGTTACATAGTATACCATTTTATACTGTATAATATAAAATAGGTATATAATCAACATTCTTATTAGATATATACACTAAACTAAACTGCATATCATTAAGTATTTAGTTTGAGGTCATGTAAACTCCAAACTCCAAATCTAAAATTACCATCACCAAACATGTGGGACATGGGTTGATGTTGAACCTTGCTTCTAGTTCTATAATACACCTACCAACCTATGTATGCTACATGTGTCTAGCCTAGCACATAATTATATTATGCAAAAATAATAATATTCCCTTCCTACTCTCCACTTTGAATATTATTATTCCAATTAGATGCAATTATGATTCTTCCTTATCACCGTGAAAAAAATACATACAAGACAGACTATAAAGTCTAAGGTAGAAGCCTTGGAGCAGAAAAGCCAAATAAAACAAAAATTTTATTGTCAGTTGCCATTTCCGTTGAAACTCAGGTTCTGGTTCTGGTTCTGGTTCTAGTTCTAATAAAGCCTCTGAGGGCATTTGGAAATCTCAATGTAAATTCTTTACACTTTCCTTCTGTTCGACTTCGCATCGCATCAACGGCATTTCAGTTCCAGCTCCCAACTCCCAGCACAGCCAGTCCGTTCAATTCAATTCATTTTATTTCCTTTCATTGCATCGCATTGCGTTTCAGGTAAAGCCTTAACTTATTAGAGTACATTTAAGAAAGGAGTATTATGATACAGAGCATAAGCATCATAGCAAGTTTTCCACATGTGTCTACTGTTTTAGTGTTGCATTAGCATCTAAACACCTGAGTGCATGGTACAACATGTTGTACGAGGAGAGAGAGAGAGAGAGAGAGGAGAGAATGAGTAAGAGCGGAAATGGCACGGTGTGAAAAAATAAAAATGGGATTACCAACTAATGAGTGGCGATGCGATGGTGATGGTGATGGTGATGGCAAAGGGAATGGTAATGGCAATGGCAATGAAATCAACCAGACCTGACCAGACTCGACTTAAACTCGGAGTAACTCTCGTATTATATTCGTAGGTATTTAATGTGTGTGTGCGTGGGTGGGTTTGGTAAGGCTATGAGTATCCTGTGTGCACATACCTTCTCTAATAATCTTTTACATGGACCTTATCTTGTGTAATTATACACTGATAGTGTATCAGCGTCCACATCCTCATCGGACGGTTCTATTCTATAATGTATCCACTGGAGTACGCAGAGAGACTTTGATACTTATTTTTCAAATCCTCACATAATGCTCGATAAGGCGTAATGGAAAAATTATATAGGAATTACTAGCAGGTAATCGTATAGTAATAATACTTGTAATGATGTACACTGTAAAAACTAAAGATTCTTAAAAGAAAAAAAATGTGTTTAAGATGATTAAAATCTGGTCATTATTCATGTGATCATGAACGCAGTGAGGAGCCAACTTAAAGGCAGATCAAATCATTCAAAGTGCATCTCAGTCAGTGAAATACTGTTTTTGAAAACGCACGTTTTTTTATTTTGCACCATTTGAAGCCGTTTTTTGATTTCTTTCGTTGAGTTTTTTGAAAAGTCCATTTATTTATTTTTTTTATTTTTTACGCCTTTTCAAAATGTCTAGTTTTTATTTTTAATGTTTTGAACGCGTACCAATTTTTTACTTTGTATTTTTTGGCAGCGTCTATTTTTTGATTTTTTAAGATTTTTCAAAAATTATATTTTTTACTTTTACCCTTTTTGAAAGCGCTCGATATTTTGTTTTTGCATTTTTTGACAGCTCGTTTTTTCTGCTTTTTAGGATTTTTAGAACTGCTTTCTTTCTTACGCATCTTGTACTACGAGATACAGTTTAGATGCACTCTCTCCATGTTTTAGATAAACTGTAGAATTGTAGATGCTTGATTTTAGATAAACCTGAGATGCTTAGTAATTAAGTTCATAATGACTATATTGAATACGCGTAGGTAGGTTTTTTGGTACGTTTAAGATGCACCAATTTTTACAGTGTACATACCTAGCATGTGGAGCTCATCGGGCCCACTGTAGAATTGGATCTGGATTCAAGTTTGAATCGCAAGTTGCAACTTTCCTTTCACCTTTGATTACGAAGGAGACAAGGGAACAAGCAAATAATTACGAAGCTAGTAAAATTGTGTAAAATACCTGGTATGTAGATACGAAAACAAATATGAGTTAGACAGTGGAATGTGAATGTGTCGATCGTGATGGTGATGATGATGCCTATACATTATACATAATGAATCTGATAATAATGGCCAGCTTTTGATTGTGGTTTCTGTTGCCTTCGTAGTGGCGGTGGTAATTATGTCTTAAAATTCTAGGTCTAGGTTCAGGTTCTACATAATTAACACACAGTCTAATCGTAAGAACCACAGCATATATACATTGGATATAGAGACAAACTTATATACCTAGGCAAGGTGCATAAAGAAATAATAATAATCCGAGCAGATAATAAGGATGCTACAATCATACTTATTCTCGCTCATTCTCATTCTTTAATCTGGCACGGACAACCATTTTCTCACCTCACCTCGTTCTGCACAAACTCAACGTACATAGTCACAACATTGTACTTTCTGCCTAGTATGTAGGTGTGTAATGTCCTCATTCTCATCTCTTTTTGCTTCTTCCTCCGTTCCACGATTCACAATCGGAATTCCGAACATTCCAACGTACCAATGTAGTACACCACACCAATACGAAAGTCTTTTCAGTTAGTTAGGAACATAAAAACTAAAACAAAAGACCAATTTCATATATCAGAATAACAAAGGGAATTTGAAAAGAGGAAGAAATTGGTAAAAAGTCAAACTAAGCATTGTATTTATATTGTTTTCTAGTTCTATCATGTGACTGAAATGTCTTAAAAATTACGCACTGAAATAGGGATAAAATAAAACAACAACAAAACTGTAAACAACATGTGAGGATCAATTACCCACATCTTTCAATTAAATCCGGCACGACATGTCATATCATGTCATGTCATTTACTAAGTATACGTTGCAACAAAGATTCTACCCATTCTCCTATCCGTCGCCAACTTGTCTGCAGTCTGAAAGTTTTCTTCCATTCAACCAGAGCAAAGCAACGCACAAAGCCACATTTGAATTAGAGAAAATACAAGGAAATAATTTAATCCCATGACAAGTTTATTACCGATGCAATTCCTTGGACAAAAGTTGATTTGTTGAACTCCTCACATTTCTTGTTTCGCTTGATTCGGATTAAAATGCATAATTAATTAGTAACCATAACTGGTCTGTCTGGATCGGATCGGAAAAGGGAAAACTATAACCAAACGAAAGCAAAACATTTCATGTTTGTCCATGCATTGCATTCTGTGTAGACATTCCAATCCAACGGTTTCTTCCTCTTCTTGATTAATTGATTGATCTGGAATCGCGATTAGAACCGACCCACCTGAAGTAGACGGGGAAGTTCTGAAGAAGTCCCGGTGGGTATAATTACACCTGCATACATAATCGAAGAACAACATACCAGCGACGATCACATTTTTTGGTAAATAATAATGAACTATATGTTGCCAGTTATTAGTTATGAATGACCACGGTCACGGTGTGATGCATTGAATACCTAGTAAGAAGCAGCATTAAAAATCTATATTACTTGAATTCGGTACTAGATTTTTGGACACAGTTAATTAAGCCATGTTTGATTCCGGGAAAAATTATACATTCAAATTTCAAACTGTGTACGCTGACGATGAACGGATGAACGGAGAAAAGAAAGCTTGATGATCAATGCAATGTCTATATGCTTGTGTGACTTTGAATGAATAAGGTAAATGTGAATAAAAAAGTGACCAGCAAATTAGATGATTAGGAAACAGGGTTAATTTTCATACTTTTAAATTTATTACGCCGGTATGGTATATATATAGATATATATATATATCTGTACGTATAGGTTTGTGGAACATAATATCATTCATTTGCTTGTATTTTTAAATTAATGTATTGTATAATTGTAGTAGTAATACAATTGTCTAGATGAATATTCGTAATTGTTTACCTATGCTTATCCATCAAATATAGTATAATATAATATAGTGTCTATATGTAGGTATATTATTATATGCCATTATTTTATATATCATAATTATCATGATAAATCTAAGATAATTAAGTACAATTACGATTACAGTAGGATTACGATTATTTTTTATACCGTTATACTATGCATAGTATAATAAGTATAGTCTATATAGTGTGTACATGTACGAACGAAGTCATTACTTTAATCTTATACAAGAAAACTCAATAACTACTACACAATGCATATATACGAACATCCCTATATCTACGCATACATATGTCCCTAAGTTCCTCTTTCTCTCTCGTTCTCGCTCACTAACACGCTAACTATTGTAAATTGTAAATTTTACAGACTTTTCTTAACTTGCTTCATTAACTGTAAATGTTAACTTTAAATACGAATATCTATAGTCATAATCATAATGATAATGATTACAATGAATGGGTAGGTAGTTAAGTACAATATTTACACTACTACTAATTACACTTATAGTAATTCATATTCTGCAATATATTCTATTATATGTCGTAACCGTAATCTTTCAAAGTGATTACATTTTGAATTCTTTCTTCTTTATTTTGATTACTTTTAGTATTTAACTACCTACTTAACTTCAAACTACACTTAATTACCTTTATAATAAATCTATTGTACTGCACTAAAAGTGTACAATATCATTATTTTACTATAATTACCGGTAATTATGACTACCTATATCCAAATTAGTTTGAAACAGGGTATCAGTTACAGGTAGGAGAATGATAGCTTACAATTTAATAAACAGTACGGTGACCTTCCCATTCGATCTGTACATAATGGTCGAATCGAATCGAACTGGTATGGTGATTTGATTTGAATTGAATTCTATTTGGATTTGGTACTTCGGAAATGTTTTGGTAAAGTTAAACTCAGAATTCAAATTCGGAGCTAGGCATAAATATATGTATATACACGTTCACGGGAGTTCATTGTATGAAATTTCTGAACGCAAGTTTATAGAATTATTTATCATATAATAATCATAATCACGGAATTGCACTGTACTGCACTGTAACTCTTTACTTGTGCGAAAAAACCACAATGAATTTATTTCCTTATCTGTTGACGACTCTTTTTTACAGCGGCAGGACAGGGGCAACAATGACTATTTATTTTCCGTCTGTCAATATTTTCCGATGGTATCGTTATCTCTAAAGGTTTATATAATAAAGGTAGGTAGGTATCTGTATTATAGATAGTGGTGGTATATACTGATAGTAGGTAAAAAGGATGTGTGTGTTTATATATCGTGCCTCGTTAAAGAACATCAATATTTTTCTTAATAATAATTTACCAGGGATTTTACTTTTAGAAACTATAGCTACCTTTACTTGTTCAATTCGCACATAAAAACCCCCATTCATCTTTCATAGAATAATTATGATTATTATAATAATAATTGCTTTCAATACAATTACTTATGCTAAAAAGTTAAAATTAAAAATAGTGAACAAATGGAGAAACGTCTACCTACACGTAAAATGAAAGATGAAACGCGTTTTAAAATTCTAAAGCGTCCCATGATCATCACGATACTGATACTCATCATAATATAATCAACTCACCATGCATTACGTAACTGTAATTATATTAAAACCACATCGTCTTAATTCAATGCATACTTAATAATTCATTATACAGACTGAGAAATAAATTAAACAGTTTCTTCACATTTAAAAATATAAATAATGATGATCAGCTGTGAGTCAATAGTACACAAAAGGACAACGATCTAAACACATATTCTAATGACGTAAATATTGTCGGTAAATAAATTCTTGTATGTAATAATAACTGAATGAATGAACTAGTGACTGCAAGAACCAATAGGTTCACACTTGTTTATAAATTGTAAGTATCTAAATAAGTGCCAACCGATTCGTCTTCACGATTTAAAACTTAAATCCAAAAATAATCTTCTAACATCTATAACGTAATGGTGCAGAAAACGTAATGCTGTAACATGAACTAATTACAAGTACCTACTAAAGATACGGATATTCCTACGATGATAATATTAAGTAATTAAGTATAGGTAGGTCTAAAATATTTACCTGTATTGAAACCATTTTAAATTACTAACGCAAGACTTACACTTACTTTATTTAGTATCGTAGCCAGGATTATAAAATCACAATCCCAAAATAACCTTCTACGAAAGTCTACAACGAAAATGTACAAATTAACAACAAAATCACTTCACTCGGTGCTGGTTACATAGGGACTTGGGCCTGGGGATGTAGGGACACTGCATTTCAATTCAAGGTATCTAATTACACTATCAAATTGCGACTGACGAAAGGACTGTTGAGGTTAACGTTCTAATTCTTTTGTAGTATATGACTGAAAGTGGCTAATACATAACACAATGCATAATTACACTGAAAATTCACCATCGACAATTGATATTATACAAGTTTGGAAATTTTGAGCGATAATCCATCAAGGTTTTGAACTGGGTCCAGTCACTGGATTTTCGATTACGAGTACGATTTAGTATTTTATTCGATCATTATTGTTTGTGCACTTTCTTTTCAACACTAAATGACTACAGGAAACCGGAAATCATAGTTATATAGGTATATGGGTATATATCATGAAGTTGTAGAATTTGTTGTATTTCGTAACCATTCACACTTTTGGAACATTATACGGACAGTTGCCTTTAAAAATTCACTACTACAGTAAAGATGTACTACGAAGGTTCAGTTTCCTTCTCATTCTATAAATGATCACTCAAAGTAATTAGTACATGGTAATTACTGCACTGGGTCTGAGTTCATAAAAACTGTATTAAAGTCAAGTGTTACTTTTTATCTCGAATGAGAGAAGGATATTTATAGTACATACAATTAATTACTTTACGCATATACGTTCACTTATACATACAGCTTAGTTTCATAGATTCTTGTGTAGTGTTGCTTCGCTTTGTTTTAGTTCAGTGTTCAAAACTAAAATCTGCTGGATTCACAAATGTAGTGTAATGTTTTCATTTTTCCAACACAAATTGTCATACCGTGCATATGTAGGTAGTATAAGGTAGAGTAATTATAATGTTATTGAAAAGTGAAACGGTACTAATTTGTTGTCTGTCTGTCGATGTGACGACACAATACTATTATACATACCCTTGAATTATCATCCTTATCATTATGAATTAGTAACTAATTTCCCATTTTAGTATAATAATTGTAATTGGTAACTATCTGTTCTCGCATTAGTCACTGCGATACTAAACTTGATTTGCCAAATACGTAAACGTTTACTTTTTAACACTTTTTCCTCCTTCTTGCTTCTGAGACGCGAGTTTCAAGTTTTGTTTTTTTTCAGGGACCTTGAAGTTATTAGGTGAAGTTATTATCATATATCAGTATATGTATATAATTATGTATTTATTATATATCATAGATTTCGTAGTCGTAGATTTGGTTTTGGTTATGGTTTGGCGGGGTATAAGATGACATGACGTTGCGTTATTTTTAATCGTATAAATTAAAATAATTAAATGCCAGAACATGGTAATAAATTAAATGATAGCGCCCACACTATACGGTATGGTGAAACGATGCTTCGTGGTCATCGCTCCATCGCATCGCATCCCATCGCCCTTTAGGTATTCATTTGCAATAGAATAGACACTTTTAATTCTTCCTTCGCCTCCTTGTTTTGCGTTCACACGAAGCCGATCACGATGAGGATTTGAATGGGACTGGATGGGCTTGGATTGGATTCCCATTTGGATTCGTTTGGTGGGTAAGGTAAAGGTTACATTATGGTACGTCCCAATCTTCCAATGCAATGACAAGCATAATAATTTTTTGATTCCATACCAGCAATTTGTTCCGAAGATTTAATTATTACTCCTATGATTACTATTATTTGTAGCACGTTTAGATTTTTTCCCTTGGTTACTTCCCCATTATTTCTGCTCGCCAGTCCAGTACTTTCCACTTTACAGTATAGTACAGTACAGAACAGTACAATACAGTGGTTTTCCTTTCGAGTAGTAGTAGTCTAGTCTTGTTTATTGTTGAAGAGGGGACGGAACTGCAGACAGAGTGTAGACGTAGAGAGAAGTATAGAGAGCGAGAGAGCTGACATGACATAATTATAGGTAATGCACGGACATTTTGACGATGAACCAATTAGGATTTTGTAACCTGAGACAACGGCTTCTGTTCGATTGGTGGTTTGGTTTGGTTGGTGGGCTAGTCGTTCATTTTCCGTTCCTTCTCTTCTCGTTCTCTCGATCTGCTTCGTTTCGCTTTGGTAATTTTATCTTCCATCATTCATGTTCATTCTATGTATATTCTGTATATCAAGTAGTCCGCTATCAGCTATCATCCAGCTATTATCTACGTACTTAAATGCACTTTGTAATTTTCTAAGCTTCCTCCTCCGGCTTTAGCATTCATTTTTCATTTTTTTTTGTGCTTGAATTTTTGCAGACGTGAACTAAACCGAGTCTATAGAAGAAAGTATTATAGTCTTATTCTTGCATGAGAACTATGAGTTGCAGCCTACCATATTTGGTGGATTGGATTCGAGGAGGTTGTATTGTATTATGCTGGATGGGACTTGGACTTGGTACTAGATATAAAGTAGTGCTTCTAGGGAGAATGGACAATGGGCTAAAAGTAGGTAGACTACAGTTTGCACTGGTATTCGTTATTCGCTTTACACAAACCACTGTCGCTGCTTGTCTTGACTGTAGAAAGGTACGTGGTGGTAACTAATAGCAATTTTCTTTGTAACGTAATCATAATTAATTGCTGTCTTGAAAATCCAGGGAAATTGTGGAAAAGTTTATAGGTAAGCGGGTACTTGGATGCTTGCTGTGTGTTGGAGTTGATTTTGATTTTGGTTTGGTTTTAGTTTAGTAGCTATTAGTACAGACAGTGATCAAATTCAAATGAATAGGTGATGATAATACATACCGACGATTTCGTCCGTGCTAAATTGCTTCTAATAATTTAGTAAAATTATTGACTCAGATTCAAGTGTACTCCGTCCTCCAGCCAGCCTAGGGATAAACCAAAGAGAAAATATTGCAACCTATGCAAAAAATCTTGTTCCTTTCGCACAAATCATATCATCCCTTTTTTCTTTGGGATAGGACATTAATCATAGTCATCGATGCAACGAAATAAATAGCTAATGACACGTCATCAAACAAATTGCAAAGGCAAAATGCGCCTATATGTACCAAACCATAAAAAACTAATTCTAGAATTGAAAACACATTTACAAGCCAAGAAGTATCAACTTACAGTCATATTGTGGCCCGGGAGTCCTAAAGAGCCGGCTGATCCGAGACCCAAAGAACCTGGTCCAGATAATCCAAGACTTCCCATGCCCATTCCTACGCCGGACATTCCCATCGGTGGCCCCGTAGGGACGAATCCACCTCCCATTGTTCCTCCGTGATGGTGATGCATGCCGCCGTTGTGATACCTGAGAAATTCATTCATAGATATTTCATTAATTGCAGACCTCCTCGGTTGAAATTCACAGTCAGCATCTGCTAATGCTAATACATTCATTCCAAACACTAGCTACGAACTTGGTCGGAGGAGATAAGAGAACAGTAACAGCAACAGTAAGACTATCAAGATAACACAACCAATAGCTTCTAGTCAATCAAACTAGTCATCGCATATTCAAATTTATTTATATTTCTTTCATTTGCCTTCTGTCTCCATGTACGACGATATCTGTAGGTATTTACGTCTGTCTGTCTACTGCGACCAAGACTTGCCTTCACTACTCTGCCTTGCTTTGCCTACATACACAGGATCAAAACACAATGTCCTCTCCCCTCCTTCGCATCACTTGCCGCCTCATCTTCATCTTCATTTCATCTCTATCTCTGCAATGCCACACAATGTAATAATTTCTAACCCCTGGCTGTGGACGTGGACTGCCTCGACTTAATTTCTGATTCACAAATCCAACTGCCTACTTATATACAAACGTAACTGATCGGATCGAACCACACCAGTACCAGCACCAGCACCAGCCTCTAGCCCTGTCAAAACTATCCTATGAAGGAAACAGTAATACAAATGCTAAAGCACTTAACTCCTACGAAGGAGCAAAAAATCTAAACCACAAACTAATAATAATTTCAATTATTTCATACTATTCCTATCCGTACAAACTAATATAATCTCAATCGGCAGAATTACTCCTATATTTATAGACGTATGTATAGGTAAATACGGCTGTTTCTTACATGTAGGGTGACATGGCGGTAGCCGCAGGGTTGAACGACGAAAAGGCAGTTTTGTCCAAAGGTTTCATGACGTCAGGAATGGATAGGCAGCCCTTCTTCTTCTTCGACTTGGACGACAACTTCCGGTTCCGCGTTTGTATTCCTTCTTTTTTCATAGTTAAGGGCCGATTTACCTGCAATCAAGGAAAGACAAAAAATTTAAAATCCAATTTCGTACTCAAAATGTAGTCACTTTTACATACATACATTTAAATTACATACTATCAATTATGCATCGCTTAATTCCACTCTGTTGACAACTTCCTCCACATTAAAATTTTCATTAAGTGCGTTTAAATGACTTACAATTAACCATCTTAAGCTAAAATTATCCTTCATAACATTCCAGGATAGCTTTAATAATTTTTAACTGATTTTAATTGTAAATGCTTTTGTAAATGTATCTACCCATTGTCAGTCACAACCACAACTGAGAACAAGAATGACGAAGTATAGGTACCCCGAGAAGGATTCGATCAAGAAAAGTTGTGAATAGAAAAGCATCTAAAAAACAATGTGTGAGTCAAAGAGTCAAAAAGGATCGGATACTTGAAATGAAATGTTCTTAAAAGCCTATCATTATATTAATCGTTAAGGCAGGTGTAATATTTCCCTGCCTCTTCCTCTTCAGTCTTCACACTGTACCACTGTAGGTATAGAATATTTTATGCATCCATCCCTACGTGCAGGTTACAGTGAATACCTACTTTTACTGTACCGTACTATACCCCCAGTGTTTTTTGCCTCCGCTCACAATTACACAGGTAGACAGTGGACTGCAACCCGCACATCCATTCTCAGTAAAGTTACAGTTTAGAGTAACCGTACCAACACTAACACCATCACCACACTTTACCTCCACCAACCTATAACCCATCTATGGAAATGGAAGTGGATGTAGATACAGGTTTAATGCTCGGAGAGAGAGATGTATACATTATATGCACGCATTTTAGTGTAATCCAAAAGCAACCATGTGAACATCTGGAATGCCCGTTCCAGTCTCTCATCAAACAACAAGAATATAATTTTATTCCTTCCTTCAATCCATTATCCATTTATACGAACCAACCTCCCTTTGTAGTTTGTCCCTACATACATACATACACACGTATCTATGTGCTTCTGAAAGAAAATCGAAATCGAAATTCCAATTCCAACTACGCAAGGCATCTACCTTTATTGGAAACAACAAGAACAAGAACGAGAACGAGAACGGCCTTCTTCCGATTCACAATAAAATTACAATTTACAATTACAAACAAAACTACCAAAGGAGAGGTAAGAGTATCCGTCTGTATACGTAGTTTCATACGGAAAGCACTTTATTCTATTCCTTCCACTTCCACCGCACCATTTCTCTCTTCCTACTTGTCTCCATCATTTAATTCTCTAAAAAAGCTTTTACTACAGATATCTCCATGAAAACGGACAGCCCGGGGATCGAGTCGACTCTGGCACTGACTTTGACTTTGACCACGCACAGCAAAAGAGCAAAAGACCAGTCATAGCAACCATACGAATAGGAAATACATATAGGCATATAGATACACATAATAAACTACAACTACTTGTACTTAAGAAGCTATATGTGCATACATATGGACAGGCACATTAATCCACTGCAGTAAATACTACAGTAGAAATACAAGTAGGAAAAAATGTCTACTAAAATTACCTACACTACACGCAGCACTAAGAATTCTACTTTTGCCGTATTTTATTTCGATGAAGACCAAGACCAAGACGAAAACGAAAAGTCACGACATGACATTTTCTCTTTCTTTCCTTCTTTCTTTCGGCGTTTTCCTCTTCAATTCCAAATCCAAATCTAAATCCAATAAATGCACAAAAAATATTTACAAGTCTACCAGAACCAAACCAGTAGAGTGCCACATGCCATAGCCTTTTAGAGCTCTAGAAAAACGGAACAGCTTACACACAACGAAAACTCTGAGATGCTCGTGTGCAATCGACAATCATGTCTGTCTGTTCCTCTCTCTACGCATACAAAAGCATGTATGTATGTATATTACTTATACCGTTTCCTACATTAGTTTCATTTTTCCCTATTCTTTTATTCTACTAAGGTAAGGTGCACACGCACACCACACAACAGAGAAAAACACTCTCATACATTTTATTTTGCAATCAAATTCTTCAACTGGAACTTGACTGGAGGATGAGGATGA
>JAAXYX010003538.1:0-14163 GCA_036851915.1 Ptenothrix huangshanensis | reverse complement strand
TATCCTAACGGGAAGTAAAACCTAACCTACCTAACACAGTCTGCACTGTTGCCAAGTTGTGCATGCGGTGTTGCAATATTGTGTGGGAGTGTGTGTGAGTGAGATACTAAAGAATAGCCGTTGATGGTTGCTATTGCATGTGTATGTATGTAAGAATTTTTTTCCTAAGTCAGTTTAGTTATTCTTTTATCTTTAAATTACCTGACTTTGACCATCAACCAGTACTTAGTACTTACCTGCAACCTGCTGATCTAATTAGTTTTCAATTATAATATGAAGTTTTAAATTGGTTTTAAAATCCTTTTTTAGTAAAACTGACAACTAACTCTGCGACTGTTCTGTTGATCAAGCATCGAAAAAGTAACAAAATGCACCAGTCAAACAAGAAGAATTTCTCCGTTGTGGCAACGAAGGTCAAGAGGATTCACTTCCCCAAATTAATGTTCTTCAGACGGTGGGATCCATCAAAAAGACTGTTTTTCTGTCGATGCACGATCTGCATGAAGAAACTTAGATCTCCTAAAAACATTCATTGGTATCACAAAAAGTCCCATTTAAAGTTGAAGCTTTTTCGATGCAAAAGATGCCCATCTGAATCTCCATTTGTTCGTTTTGTCCATGTCGATGTCGATGCCGCTCTTTATCTTGATGGAACCAAACTAATAAACCCAAAATTAGTGAAAAAACTCAAACTCAAATTTCATCAATGCTTCCTCGATGCAAGTCAAATTAAAATCGACTGTGATGACAAGGTATCTGATGACATTAACAATAACAATGACGATCCTCTTCATCATCAACCTGCGGTATCGGAAGCGAAAGCGCCTGCATCGTATGATGATAACGATAACGAGGTCATTTCGAGAAAACGTCCGAGACTCTCAGCTCCTTTCGCATTCCAATGCGGTTCTTGCAAAAAAACATTTTTGTCCCGAGGTAGCAATTCAAATTGTATAATAATAACATAATAAATTGTATTTACTAGGTGTTTGATGGTTTATGATGGTAAACGAATTTTATAATAATCCCTTTCGTGAATGTGATTTATAGGTGGGCTGCAATGCCACGCAAGATGTCAAGGTCAAGCTGCGAAAGATTCTGCAATGCACCTGAAGTCGTCGTCGAAGTTGTCTTCTAAATCCAATGCAAGTTTCAGTAAGAAAAGAGCAAAGTCTGTATCCAGAATTAAACAGTGTGAAAGAGATCAAACGAATTCAGTTCACAAATGTCAAGTTTGCGGGAAAGAGTATCCGAAACGAAGTCGACTTTTGATTCATATTGAGACCCATTCTTCGCTCAGACCTTATTTGTGCGAACTTTGCGGGATGAGCTTTAAGCGCAAGGGTATGCTAATTATTACATGAGAATCATTTTTATCAGTAGCGTAACTAGGCGTAGTCCATGTAGGCCTGGGCCTACAAAGAATTTTTAAAAATACACTGCACTGCCTTCTTCAAGATTTGCATGAGAAAGACGGATTTTAAAATTTACTTGAAAAAGACCAAGATTTTTTTAAAACACGAAAAAGGCCAAGATTTTTGTAAATTTACACGAAAAAGACCAAAATTGTTTTAAATTTACACGAAAAAGACCAAGATTTTTTTAAATTTACACGAAAAAGACCAAGATTTTTTCAAATTTACTTGAAAAAGGCCACGATTTTTTTTTTTACACGAAAGCGACGCAGTCTTGTATTAAATTTGCACGAAATATTTTTATATTTGACTTTAGATAGGAAGCAATTTTTTATACTTTTGCACTAAATGCAATCAAGTTTTTTCCAGGCAAGGTCTACGGAAAAAAATCCTGCGGGCGCTACTGATTATTCTTTTTCTTACTTAAATTACTTGTAATTACTAATTATTTTTCTGAAACTGTGCTTAAAGTGACAATGGTTTCATTACAGGTGATCTAAGAATACATCAATCAACTGTTCATGTCGAAGGCGAAGAAAAAATAAAGCAGGATCCAGATGAGTAGAGCGTCCACATTTTGCTCCAGGATAGTTAAGTCTTGAAAGAACTCTGTAAGCCTTTGCCGCTGTAATTACTTATCATTCAAATCCTGACTGATAAATCTTTTTTGACTTTATATTTATTTTAACGTCTGCAAACGTAATATTTTTTAAAACATACCTCTTAAGCACCAAAAAATAGTCTCCTGTGTATGATTTTGTAACTTCTATTTGTGTTAAATTATTCTTTATTCACCCATAGTACGTATAATAAAGTAGTAGGTACACACTTTTCAATTTTGTTGTAAGTAGTTCCTAAATTTTTAAATTGTTTTACCTCAAGCGTTTGTGCAGTATTACTACTACCAAAAAGTCTGCTTTCAAAGATGTGAGTCATGGTTGCTTAAAATTAAAATTGGACACTCACGATTTTCGGCACCGGCTTAAGAAAACTCCCAAACATTATTTCCTTAAGTATCTAACCATTTGTTATTTGTATTGATGGTCTTCAAACTTGTAATAAATTATTTGTTTTTTGTAGATGAAAATCTTACTAGTTTTTAGTTTTTTTGTTAGTTTCTAAGTATTGATGTATTATTTGTACGGCCCTAAGTATTTCTATCAGAGGTCACAAGAAATTCTGCCATTTGATTTCTTGATTTTTTAAGGATTAAGTAATAAATGGTGATTTCTAAGCGTGTAGAAAATCGTTAATGATTGAGGCAGGAGCTGTAGCATTTTCTTGTTCAATGAAACTGTGCTGATCTCCTGAGACCACGTGAGTTCGCACCGGCTTCTTCGAATGCTAGAATAAATTCAAAAAAATAAAATGCTAATTTGAATAAATCTACCAATAATTGTAATCAAAAAGTTCGTCATAATTAAATAATCGTATTAGGAACCCTATTTATATTTATTGATTATATTTTTTAATTGGGCGAAATCCCATCGTAATTTTGTTTACCTGCCGCAAGTTATAATCTTCAGCATCGAATCCCGACATATAATCACTACTTTCGTGAGCTTTAATTAAAGTAACTTGTCCCTTGAGGTTTTGCGTGGGCTCGTATTTACCACACATGTCGAGGAATGTGAGGATTCTCGTGAAGTAATTACTTGTAAACCAAATCCAAATCGATCGTCGGCACCTTTTCCTTCATTAGCTCCACAACTAATTTCACATTCGCCTCGTGCTCTCCCACTTCACCCTTTTCGACTATTATCTAATTATACACGAATGAAAAAGTAATTATATTTTTAAAAGCGGAACATTAAAATATTCAGATTAATTTTCTAAGCGTGTACGATTTAAGATTTAACTGATTCTCTAGATTTTTAATCTTACACTTCTCTCCAAATCAGTCATGGAGACGTATTTAGCCACGCCTTCGATAAGAATACTGGACGTCATTGAAGCATTCTGCGAATACTCCAAATATTTCCAGCAACAGGATCCATCCAGAACAACGAGATTCTCAACCTTAACAGATTTTAAACTAACATAAAAATTGGCAGTCTCATATAATCCCAATTTAAGAAATTATCTAAAATGTAATTACCTTGTCTCCGTACTCATTTTCTAAAAGCAAAGCCATTTCGAAAGCGGCCGTAGTGCTCCATAAAGAATGACTTGCAAGTTGGTAAGGACCTTCGGGTTGTTTTTGTTTCAGTTCCTACGGAATTAAAACATTTTCATTTTTAAGAAAGAAAAATGACGATTCAGAACAACGTCGACTCCACGGCCTCGCGTTAATTCTAGGATTTGCTTCTCAAAACTGCAATCACGGGAATGTCCGATATTTTCCTCTTTCAATGTGGGGAACAATTCCATGATGTGTTTTTTCTTCTCTTCTGTTCCAACAGTAGTAAAGATTTCGCAGTTGAGATCTAACGCAATGTTAATTGCTGCATGACCAACTCCTCCGGCTCCGGAATGGATTAGGATGGACTGGCCAGGAAGAAGTCGTGCTCTGCTGATAAGTGCGTAGTAGGCTGTGGCATGGACTACACGAACAGTGGCAGCATTTGCAAGGCTCTGTCCATCCTTCAGGAACAGGCCATGTCATAGAATCTTGTCCAAGCAGAACCGAAGACGCCATGGCTTTCGATGACATTACGTCCATGACCCTTTGACCTTGGTCATCAATACCTGAAAACTCGAAGCCGAAAGTGCAGTCTTGTGGATTATAAGCTGATTTTGAGTCAATCGGCAGCTTTCCGGTCACCAGCATAATGTCATGGAAGTTCAAAAAAGTCACAATTTTTTTACGCTAAAATGACGCAGCGTAGTGTTTGAATTTACAAAAACGAAGCAATTTTTTTAATTTAAAAAAATACGCCGTGTTTTTTAAAATTTACAAAAAATAGTTATTTAAAGCTTAGCAAAATAGATTCATTTTTTCCAGCAGGCATGGGGATGCTACTGTTTTAAGAAAGATTGAAGCTAATAGTAAGATTTTAACTACACGAAGTAGACCGAAATACTGAAAATCCAAGCACGACAATTTTTGCATACATAATTACAACAGTTTAAAGTTTAATTAATGACTATGTAAAAATTGCATAAAAAAATCCGCGTCTTGGATGCAGATTAAGTTGGAAAAGCGAAATCGAAAAGTGTCGTTGAAGTTCCAGCCAAATCCATGTTTCAACAACGGATTTCCCACGTCCAAATTCTAAATAACGCGAATCCTGCAATTTATAAAAAAAAAACTTGCACTGCACCGCAACTGCATGTTTGAAAAAACCGGTTGAGCTGTGTATGGTAAATGAAAGAAAGTGGTTACAAAACGGGAAGCAAGTAATTCGCCTTGTAGAAATTCAATCTGCCTACTCCGGTATTCCCCAGGATCAGGATATGAGTGTTTTTTTCACTAAGGAGCTTTCGCATTTCATTCACACCCACGCATAAGTTTAAAACTAATTAATAATTATAATAGCAACAAGTGGAATGACACAATTGCCAGCATTAATTATACTCTTTAGAGTGGAACTCACATGCAAAAGCCAAAGCGTTATGGTTAAACAAATACAAACTAAAAATGGAGCAAGAAGGCATAAAGCTCCATGGGATAATTATAACAGTGGGTAATTATATATGACGTCAAATTCATTGATAAAGGACGAGTATTCTTGATTGCATATGCCACATGCTTGCATTCTTTTGACCTTCCGGTGGATTACATTTTCACGTTCATTACCAAAAACATGTATGAATGTACCAGCAACTTGCACAGTTGTGAAAGTAACTTTGTTCTAAAAAAGTCCCAGTTGCAAAGAAATGATTTGCAAATTTAATTTTACCTACGTAGGATTTTTTCATTCATCCATTTTTTCAGCCGTTTTCATTGATTCAAAACAATAGCGTAACAAAGCGTAAATCGCGTAGGATTTGACGTACATTTAAACCTTTAAACCTTTTTATAGGTTTAACAATCCACGATTTATTTTCTCCTTGAAATGGCTTCGGTATTTATGTTTATTTTATGAGATAATCACATCAAAGACTATTGTTTATACACGAAGAAAAACTAATTCAAACACATAATTACATCGTTCGTCAATGACAAGACAAAAACCCACTGGTATTTTTAATAAGGTACATTTCTGTCCACGTGTACATTTTTGTTAAATCAACACCTTAACAGGAAAAAGCTCTGATTACCAGATTGATTTTTAGGAAAAATAACAGATTACTAATTGTCCGAATTGAACCTAGAAATTAGTTACAAAAGAAAAAAAATCCATGTCTTTCATTGTAGAAACATTCTTGTTCCTCATCCTTATTCTTGCAGTTCAATGGGGCTTCAACAAGGTTCTCAAACTTAAAACAGAGAAGAGCAACGAAAGCAGAGAATCGTCGTCGTCAATTAAGCCGTTCCCAGGTTAATCTTAATGCAAAAAATAAATTAAAAAATGTTTTTGGGTGTATAGTAATGTGAAACAAAAAAAATATTTGAGGTGTCCTAAAAACTTTTTAGTTATAAAAATAACGGATTATTTATGGGCATACTGGTTTGGAGAGGGAAATATGGTCAAATTCCTGAGACGCATTGGACAACGGGATACCATTAATCAAATCAAAATATTTAACATCAGGTTGATTATCTGAAATATTCGCACTTTTTTCAAAGCCGTAAATGAAAAAATCGTAAATCACCGATTCTGACGAATTGGAATAATGTTGTAGAGGAAAATATAAAATATGCTCGACTTAATAAATCGAAAAATTTGTTTTAAGAAAATATTTTAAAAAGTCCCAAAAGTTTGTTGCGCTTTTTCAAAAAGTCGAAAATTTTATTCGTCACACTTTTTCCAGATGTCCAAATTTTTGTTTTTTACACTTTTGCAAAGTGTCCGAATTCCTATTTCCCACACTTTTTCAAAATGCATGCATTTTTATTTTTCGGACTGAAAATGTCAAATTTTTAATTTTTTAAACCTTTTTAAACGTGCGAATTTTTTTTGGAAATGCCGGAATTTTTTTGAAGCACTTTCAAAAAGTTGGAAGTTTTAGTTTTTTCACTTTTCAAAAATGTCAAAATTTTTATTTTGACTTTTTCACTTTTTTAAAATTTCCCGTATTTTTATTTTAAAAATAAAAATACGGGAAATTTTTAGACTTCCAGCAGAAAACCAAAATGTTTATTTTTTTAAAAATTCCACATTATAAATTTACGTTGTTGCTTTGGGGGTTTCGAATGGACTCTGAAAATAAAAATAAAATTCATTTGTCTCAAAATTCAGAGGGAGGCAGTTGCCTATCTTGTCTACCCCTCGATACGCCACTGGCATTTTCCGGTACATCTGAAGTAAGAAGGCATTTTTTTCATTTACCGGCTTGAAAAAAGCGCCTTATAGATTTGCATTCTCTTATAAAAGATGAATTGAGCAATTTTGAGTAAATAATGTTCTTGTGTATGTATATATTGCTATTCCCACAGAGGATTGTTCATTAACGACTTAAATCTTGGCCAACAATTATTCAAAGATCCAGTCTTTTGTATACGACCACTTTTTACACCTTTAAGCAACTACGGTAAAGCAAATCATCAATTAAATTAATTTTAAACAATAAACCTTTGAAATAACTAACTACACTTAAATTCAACCTTGATCAACTTTTCTAGGAGTAGTTGGATCTTGGGGAAGGACTTGGAAAGAGCAACGAAAGTTTTGCTCAAACCATTTAAAAGCGCTTGGATTCGGAACAAAGTCGATGGAATCGTTCATTGAGCAGGAGCGAGACATTCTAATTGAAAACTGGTGCAATCTGAAGGGACAAAGGTTTTCACCCACCAAACAATTCTACGTTCCAGTTCTTAACTGCCTTTGGGAGGTAATAAGTGGCGAACGGTTCCCAGCGAAAGACCAATAACTGGTGGGTCAGATGTGCACCTTGTATGAGTACGTTCGAAAATAAATTACGTTTTTGTATTTTCTAAGAATATCAACAGGATTCGGCCTTGGTAAAAACCAGGCTTGTAAAAATTGACTGAAATTTCTTGAACCCGGCCAATGTTTTTTTTAAGTATTTCGGGCAAAAATTGGTAAAAATTTGCAAAAAATGTTAATGATTCCGTAGCGCACTGTCAAAAAGTGTTAATATGGAAATTGTACCTTTCAACAAAAAAAGGATAATTTTGAAAATTAGCCCTTTTCAAAAAAGTAATAAATGGAAAAATTAGCCCTTTTAAAAAAAGAGCTAATTGGAAAAATTAGCCCTTTTCAAAAAAGGGCTTATAGGAAAAATTAGCCCTTTTCAAAAATTTCAAATGGAAAATTTAGCCCTTTTCAAAATAGAGCTTATTGGAAAATTTAGCCTTTTTCAAAAATCTCAAATGGAAAATTTAGCCCTTTTCCAAATTTTCAAATGGAAAATTTAGCCGTTTCAAAAAAGAGCTTTTTGGGAAAAATTAGCCCTTTTCAAAAATTTCAAATGAAAAAATTTAGCCATTTTCAAAAAAGAGCTTATTGGAAAAATTAGCCCTTTTTAAAAAAGTATGAATAAATACCAATTTTTACCCGGGGTGGATAAATAAGAAAAAATAGCTGCTCAAAAAAAATTAAATCTGAACCCCGAATATTAAGTTATGCCAAATGCTTAAAGAAGAAGTTCATTTTTAGGAACTATGTAAAAACATACACCTTCCCAGAATGTATGGGAGTGTTTCTCGTAAAATTGAAATCAATTCGTTGGCTAGCAAGTTGCATTCCAATGGTAAGAATAGCCCAAAGTTTGAAAGAAGTTTCGATCAAGATGCGAGCCCATTTTCGCAAAACCATTGAGGCAAGAAAGAAGATTCTTGACGTGAATACGAAGCCTGACAACTTAATTGATGATTACTTGATTGAAATTCACAAGACAACGGATCCAGAATCAAGTTTTTTCGGCAAAACCGGAGGTTGAATTTTTGTACTAAATTCTTTGTCATTACATTGATAATTCCTTTAGCAGATGCTCTGCGTATCCCGAAAAAGTGTCTGATTTTTTAAACAAAAAAATGCGTCTTACCTACTTTCAATTATTTAACAAATCGCGCCTTTCCCGTCTAAGTTTAAAGCAAAGGCGCCAATTTCGTGAAAGTTAAAACAAAGGCGCCATTTGGGTGTAAATTCAAAAAGAGCTTTGCCTTATATGCATAAATAAAAAAACTGCGTCTAGTTCGTGTAATTTAGAAAATAAGCTGCGCCTAATTCATGTAAATTCAAAACATCTATTTCGTTTAAATTTAAAAAAGTCGCGTCTGATTCGTGTAAATTCAAAAAAATCCGCGTTTATTTCGTGTGAATTTAAAAAAAACTGTATCTTTTTCGTGTAAATTTAAAAAAAAGCCGCGTTTAAATTATGTAAATTCAAAAAATCGGCGTCTCTTTCGTGTTAATTTTAAAAAAGCCGCGTTTGTTTCGAATCAAAGCTGTAAAAAAGCATTTTTAATTTATAAATTCATGTTTTTCAACGGTTTACGAAAGTTTAATTAATTTAATTTTTAATTTATTTTTTTGGTTCTGACTCCGTAAACATTAATAATAGGTTGGTAATCAACGAAATAAAAGCGATACCACAAACGCATTTTTGTTCAACTTTGTATGTCCCCTGGTCAGTAACGGTCTATTTAAAAACAAATCGCTAAGATACCCAAAGAAAAATTTTTTTCACTGCAACAGGAATTACTTAATTTGGCTGCACTACAGAGTCCCTCAAACTGAAACAACAAAATTAATATTTCATATTTAAGAAATATTGGTGTAATTATTTTGAACTGGATTTTTATCTCCCGAAAACATTTATTTAGAAATGAATCTCCAGGCAACTGCTATGGACTTTTTTATTGCTGGTGGCGATACTACGGCCTTATCTCTTGCTTGGGCTATGCTTCATCTGGTAAGGAATCCGGAGATTCAGGATAGGATACGGAGCGAAATTGGAGCCAGTGTAGGGGAGAATAGACTCCCGTCTCTCATCAACCGGACAAGGTAATTTCAACTACAAAATTACTAAATAGTTCACAATATACTTTAAATTTGAATCCCGACATTTCCTTTGAACTCCTTTTTTCCTTTATATTAAAGCTGCCCCTACACTGTGGCCTTTATTTGGGAAGTGTTGCGGATGAATCCAAGTGTTGCCACCGTTCTTCCACACGCTATCACAAGAGATACCAAAGTTGGACAGCACCTGTATGAAAAGAACTCTCTGATATCCCTTAACGTCTACAGTATCCATCACGACCCAAATATTTGGGGCGATCCGGAAAACTTTAGACCTGAACGATTTCTCAGTGATGATGGAAAAACTTTTATTAAGAACGAAGCTGTGATACCATTTTCTGTAGGACTGCGACGTTGTATCGGAGAACATATGACTCTTGACGTTTTGTTTCTCTTCATTACAGGAATTTGTCAGAAATTCGATTTAAAACCAGACCCTCTTCTCAATGGAAAGTTTCCAGAATTAAGAGATAATAAATCTGGGGTACATGGTCCTGCAATTTACTTTATGGTTGCAAAGGAGCGGGCATCTCAATTTCTTAATTGATTATTTTTATAATTATACTCGGTTAAACTAATAAGCTTGAAAAACTAATTTGGCTTCTGCGGTTAAATTTGTGGATTTTAACAAATTTATATAATCATTTAATGATGTAATAAATTCTATTAATTATAAAAGGAAATGTTCCACAATTTAAAAATTAACTTTTGTTCTTTAAAAAACGTGTAAAAAAGTGTACAAAATATAACTTGGTATTTTTTCGTCGTAATCCTAAGAAAATAAATAAGAGTTGGCCTTCCTGAACAGGTATGATTTTTTTTTAAAAAAAAAGAATTGTTTATGTTGTAGGTTCAAAAAACAATACTTTTTGTGTAAATTAATAAGACTGCGTCATTCTTGGATATATTTAAAAAAACTGTTTTCTGCAAATTAGATACAACTTTATTTTTGAATTAAGCCATCAAATTAAAAGCACAATTACAATTATTACATATTAAGTGTAACACAATTACACAGGAGTTGCACCATGATTTGAATAGGTTTGAAATACATACGTGCATTATGTATAAATACTGGCTTAATAACATACCTCTTCATAGCAAAAAACCTGTACAAAAGTTACGATCTAATCTTGTTGCATCAAATTTAAAACCAATTTTAAAATTTCCCTATCCCTGACACTCACAAAAGACAAGGGAAACTCTAACCACATACATACAACGTCAAGTATAGCAGAAATTCTCTGGTTGCAAATAAGCTATAACAGATCTTTTCGGTAAAGAATGTACAGGCTTTTGCTATGAGGAGAAATTCTATACAAGTAGTTGATGCACTAACAATAAGTAATTCGTTGTTGTTGTTTTAATTTTCTAATAAATTATTTTTAATGCATGCATAACTGACGCAACATATTGTTAAACATAACATGACATAAGGAAAAGAAGATACTTTTTTAAAAATAATTACAAGTTATAAGAGTCCTATGATGCTGGCTCTCAAATTCAATTCATAGTTTAGAAAAAAATAGGAAGTTTTCATTATTAATTATTGCAACTGTCTTGTCTTGCAACTAAAACTACGCTACTTACTATGACCATTCCACTGATTGTGAGTATGAAATAATTATTTACACACCCACTCATAATTATAACGGCAACTAATTGTAAGCTAAATCCAAAGAATCTACGCTTTGAAGTTTATTCCCTGTAAAATTCGGTTAGGCTTTATATTTGACCCTCGAACTGAAATTAATTTTGGACGGTGGTTTTGAGAACATCATTAAAAATGTTGGCAACAGCAGCCACATTTTCGGATTCCAGAATAGTTTTATGGTCGCCGTTGACAGTGTGGGTGTGAACAGGTTCCTTTGAGTACTGCAATAAACACATATGGAATCATTATTTTTAAAAAGCGTAAAATGTTGTAAATAAGATTTTTTACAAGTGCAAAACGTTCTTCACGCAGTTTTTAAAAATAGCAAAATGTTCTAAGTACAATTTTTCAAAATTGAAAACGTTTTTCATACAGATGTTTCATAATAACAAAACGTTCCAAATATGAATTACATATTCAAAAGTGCAAGACGATTCAAATGGTATTTGTTCAAAATTTCAAAACGTTCCAGATAGTACTTTTTAAAAATTGCAAAACGCTTCAAATACTAGTTTTTTCAAAAGTGCAAAACGTTTTTCATAGGGATTTTTTAAATATCAAAACGTTCTTTATATGGTTTTTCAAAAGCGCAAATAGTTTTTCATGCAGATTTTTTAAAATAGCAAACTGTTCTAAATAGGATTTTTTCAAAAGTGCAAAACGTTTTTCATACTGATGCTTTTAAATAGCAAAACGTTCCAAAAATGAATTATTCAAAAGTGCGAAACGTTTCAAATGATAATTTTTTAAAAGTGCAAATCGTTTTTTATAAACACTTTTTAAAATAGCAAAACGTTTCAAATATGATTTTTTCAAGAGTGCAAAACGTTCAAACATGATTTTTTCAAAAGCGCAAATCGTTTTTCATACCGATTTTTTAAAATAGCTAAATGTTCCAAATATGGTTTTTGTCAACAGTGCAAAACGTTCCAACTATTATTTTTTCAAAAGTGCAAAAAGTTCTGATTTCACTCTAAAAAAATCTTAAAGCATTCAAGCAACTGTTTTTTGATAAACCGTAATCCTATATTTCTAATATATTTAAACGCTCTTGTATGTATTAAGCTTACACATCGTTTAGTACAAAAAAATTATAATTGCCATCTATCAAAAAAAAGATTCATTGAAATTACTTAAAGATGATCGTACCTCTTGCAAATGGTAGTTTTCGTCCCTAAATCCAGCAATGAAGTGAGATTTTTCCTGCGCCTTGATCAGCGTCACTTGTCCATTTACCTTTTGTTGTGGTTCATATTGGCCGCATATATCAATTAGGGTTGTAACACGCTCAAAATACTTGGTCACAAGATCCGGGTCAATATTCGGAATCTTTTCCTTTATCATATCTACCGTAACTTGAACATTTGCCGTACGTTCTCCTTTCGACATCATTTGAACAAACGTCTAAATTAAAAAGGGAGCGAAATTCAAATTATTTTGAACATTATAATTATACATTTTCATACAAAATTGTTGGATAATTACTCTACGAGGACACACTAAACATATTTTAAACAGTTATTAGTTTTTACATCTTTTTCAGCCTGCGTCATATCCACGGTATTGGAAAGGATTTCGACCAAACCGCTGGCAGAGATTGACGTGTCCTGGCTAGACTCCAAGTACTTCCAACAGCAACTTCCATCCACAACCACAATATTCTCTACCTACAGTAAAAAAAACATTGAAAATTACACGACAGCGACGATTTTAAAAAAAAAATTACGCAATAATGACGTTGGTTTTTTTTAGATGTAATTATATGAAAGAGGCACAATTTTCTAAATTTACAGAAAAGTGACGCGGTTTTTTTTAATTTATACGAAGAAGGCGCAGTTTTTTTAAATTAATATAAAATAGATGCAGATTTTCTAAAGTACAAAAAAAGGCGCAGTTTTTCTAAATTTGCACAAAATAGCCATAGTTTTTTTCAAGTTTTCACAAGAGGCTAATTTTTTTTTAAAAAAAAGTCGCATGAAAAATACATAAATACAATACAATAAATTTTTTTTACATGCACACGAAAAGGCCCATTTTTAAATGCGCACGAATAGGCCCATTTTTAAAAATTGTACATTAAAAAGGTGCAAGTAGTTTATAAATGACACTTGACAAGATGCATTTTTTAAAACGTTTATACTGGATAAGATGAGATCCAGTTTTTCCCGGGCCTCCAGGAAAAAAGTCCTGCAGGCACTCCTGATTATTTACCTTCTCTCCAAGTTCATTCTCCAATATCAAAGCCATTTCGTAGACGATAGTGCTTCCAGATGAATACGCAGCCAATTGGTAAGGACCTTGGGGTTGATGAGCTCTCAATTCCTGGAATGTTAACATTAAAGGAAACATATAGGCATATGTTACTATATTTGGAACTGCACAGGTTGGATATGTCCATATACAAAGGACCAAAATTTACCTTAATATACTTGTTCGCTAATGAGTTGACTGTAGTAGAGTTTTGTTCCTCGAATGTTAAATCGGGTAAATTCAGTCCAAACACCTGGCAATTGAGTTGCTCTGCGAGTGACATAAATACATTGCTATGGCCTTCGATTCCATGAACCATAAAAAGATTCGGACCGTCACTGCTAGTTGAAGCAGAAGGAAGTTGCACAAGAAGTTCTGTGTTGCCCTGAATTAACTCAAGGATATCGAGACTCTTGTCACCAGCACCTCCTTCTTCACTTTGCTTCACACTTTGACCCTTAACATAAGTTCCTGCTTCGATAGAGAGCAAGTCATTGAACGTCATTGTTCGGATTTCATTTGCTGTTAGAGGAGTGTCATAGTCTCGTTCGATGAGTTGTTTGATCTCCATTCCAATTAAAGAATCCATTCCAAGATCAACGAGTTTCGTTGTAGGAGTGATGTTTGACATGTCTTTGATCCCGCAAATGTGCGATATTGTCTCGAGAAGTCCCGCTCTCTTTGACTTCATTCCGTCATCCTCTGCAAGGACCATTGAGGACACTGTGGAGGCGTTTTGATGCAGCGTCATGTCAAGGACGTCTAGACACGAAGAGATTCTCTGAGCGAAGGTTCCGTCGAAGACTTCCTCGCC
>JAAXYX010003537.1:0-14163 GCA_036851915.1 Ptenothrix huangshanensis | reverse complement strand
ATATCCTGGCAGATCAAGTTTTAGGCTCCGATTTCTTTTCCAACGAGGACGTTGATCTTGCGAAGATCGTTGATTTAGAGGTGACCTCGAGAACCCCTGTACTTCTGTGTGCTGCACCTGGTTTTGATGCTTCAGGACGAGTGGATGATTTGGCCACACAGAAGAGTCAGACTTTGGTATCCATTGCTATCGGATCTGCTGAAGGATTTACACAGGCGGATCAAGCTATTGCTTCTGCTGTCAAAACTGGACGGTGAGTGGAATTTCTTTAATTGTTATGAAACTGTACGTTATTGACGTTGGCTCAAAGTGTCTTGGTGGGAAGTAATTATGAATAGTTATTTTCTATTATTTTGAGAAGGTCATTCTTAACTTTTTCTGATTTATTATTGCAGGTGGGTCCTCCTTAAAAATGTTCATTTAGCTCCGCAATGGCTTCTGCAATTGGAAAAGAAAATGCATTCCCTTCAACCACACGCATCTTTCCGTCTCTTCCTCACGATGGACATTCATCCGAAAATTCCCGTTAATTTACTCCGGGCTGGTCGTGTGTTTGTTTTTGAGCCACCTCCAGGAATCAAAGCCAATTTACTTCGTACATTCAATACAGTTCCAGCGGCAAGGATGATGAAAGCTCCAAGTGAACGAGCTCGTCTTTACTTCCTGGTTGCGTGGTTCCATGCGGTGGTTCAGGAAAGATTACGCTACGTCCCACTTGGTTGGGCGAAACATTATGAATTCAATGAAGCTGATCTGCGAGTTGCTTGCGATACTTTGGATGCATGGATTGATTCTACAGCAATGGTAATTAATGCTCTATAGATAGCAGATTTTTAATCTTAACTTATAAATGTACCTAATTATAATTATACCTACTATGCTTTACGCTGTACTTTGTAATTGTTGATCACAGGGCCGTACGAACTTACCACCCGACAAGGTCCCATGGGATGCTCTTAAAACTTTGTTCTCGGAAACAATCTATGGTGGCAAGGTAGACAATGAATTCGATTCTCGCCTTCTCTCTTCCTTCGTTCACCGCCTCTTCACTCCCAGAAGCTTTGAAGCAGAGTTCCTCATGGTCGCTAATGCAGATGGTGGAGATATTTCGATGCCAGATGCTATTCGAAGAGATCAGTTCTTAACTTGGGCTAATGGACTTGGTCATCGTCAAACTCCGGCTTGGCTAGGACTCCCCACACATGCTGAGAAAGTTTTACTCACTAATCGGGGTTCTGAAATGGTTTCGAAACTATTGAAGATGCAATTGGTCGAGGATGATGAGGACTTACCATCGATCGAGTCAGATGCAGCTGATGAGGAACACGTTGGAGCACCAGCTTGGATGAGAACATTAAGAATTTCTGCTGAGGAATGGCTTAAGCTGTTGCCCGAACAGTTGCTGCCTTTGAGGAGAACCGTGGAAAATATTAAACGACCTTTGTATCGATTCTTTGAGAGGGAAGTGGCTGCAGGCGTGAGCATGTTGCAAACAGTCAAATTGGATCTGACTGATGTCAACCTCATTTGTCAGGTAATTGTGATGTTCAAAGTTTCGAAGTGGTCATGACTCCAAAACTAGGGAGCTACTGCCATTATGTATCAAAGGCCAAAGGAAAAATTTATATATTTTGAACGTTGATTTGACTCAATTTGTAGGGCGAGAAGAAGCAGACTTCCTATCATCGCAAATTGATTGCCGAATTAGTACGAGGAATGATTCCAGACAGTTGGGGTGGCAAGTACCCTGTACCTAGAGGATGCACAGTTATCAGTTGGATCAATGATTTAGCCCTTCGGATTCAGCAACTTATTACCATTGCACAGACTTTGCTTTTGGAAGGTGTTGAGCAGTTGGAGGTATGTAATAATTAAATATTTAAAGTATGGTAGTTGGTAGTGCAAAGCTTGGTGTTCTAGTCTTACGATTAGTGAGTCTTTCACAAAATGTAAAATGTCTTTTTAATTTACGCGTATTACTTGAAAATGATGAACCTAGGGTTTTGATTATAGAATGATATTTTCAAATTTTCGTCATCTGATTCCTCTGTTAAAATACATATACTATACTCATTGGTAGATCGTTATTATTATTCGTGTGCAAGCCTAATTTTGGTCAATTAATTTTGCAACTACAGAGTGTTCCAGTATGGCTCGGTGGCTTGTTCAACCCTGAAGCGTACTTCACTGCTACTCGTCAGTGTGTTGCCCAGGCGAATGGATGGTCAATTGAAGAATTAATCCTGGATGTGAATGTTGGTGGAACGGGGCAGATTAACTTCATTCTGAGTGGACTGAAACTCCAAGGAGCTGCATGGAAGGATGGCGGTCTTCAGTTGTCTGCTGATGTTCTCAGTGATTTACCAACTGTCTCTTTGAACTGGGTCAAGTACGTTATTTTCTTTGTAATTTTTTTGGGGGAAGGGCAATAATTATACAACTAATTTATGGCTTGCTTTTTCATTGTTTTGATTCCGTTTAGTTAAAGATTGTTTTTTCTTTTTCCTTTCTAGGATTGATCCGAATGTGAACATGAAGGAAGGAAAGATAACTTTACCAGTGTATTTGAATTCTACGCGGGATGACCTATTATTCACGGTGGATATGAGAATGGTGAAACAACAGGACAAATACAGCTTCTATGAGCGGGGAGTTGCTATACTAGCCTCTACTTTGACTTAAGAGCAATGCAAACATGCTTAAAATTATTCCATGCAATTGTACGATTTCAATTGTGCGTATTGTAAGATAAGCTTAGATTAGATTTACTCACTGTGCACTGTAATTGCATCAATCTTTCATCAGTGCTTCAATTTTTCCGCGAGTCCTAAGCTGCGGGATTTCGATAAGATTTTTTGCTACTGATTTTTTCGCGTTCACTGGTTGCCTACACTATTGAATTTTGAGATGGAGGCGTGCAACTTGCACAATTAAGATATGAAACGAAACAGTATTTTCCTTTGTTAACTACATATTCCAATCTTTACACTAATTATACTCAACTTAGCATTTCGTATACTATAAAAATGCTTGTAGTGGTCGTCGTAATTTTGAAATGTTTTGATTAGACTTGTGATTACTTGGTTTTGTGTGGTGTGGTAGTTACAGTTAATTTATTACTTTTTCCTAAAGTCAAGTCGCAATTGCATAGTGTAGGATTATTACTTTACCTAATATGTTTATGCCAAAAATGAGGTTATAAAACTGAAAAGCTGAGCTCATTGATTGATGAATTATATTTCAATTCAACATAAGTAGATACATACCTATGTGAGTTAGGAGTTTTAAAATAATTATTATTAACTACTATCAGTTAGTATTGTAGTAGGAATGCGTGATAGTAGAATATGCCGGTGGTCGTATTGGTGTTAGTCTAGAATCTAGAGCTTCGAAAAGTATTTATTAGTATAGCTTTGGTGTTTCGCATTCTAATAATTGTTACTAAATTATTGTATTATTTACTCTGTTAATGTTATAAACATTATTATTGTTAATATTTAATATTGTAATACTTTTACTGTTGCTCCACATTAACAGTAATGTTAAATAAAATCGAATCTTTCATGCTTCACGCCAATAAAATACAAACAGATACATTCATCCATAATATTATCTGAATCCAATAATTGATGGCTATAATTACACCTACTTTGATTCTTCCGTGTTGACAATAATGTCGATGCCATTGCCATTTTTATAATCATATTATAGTTATAGGAATGCGTGAGCACAGTATAAAATGCATTAATGAAATCGCATCATTGATTGTTCTTGGTTGGAGCTTTTAAACTATTTTAAGAAGATAAAATACCCAAACGTACCCATTTCGTATTTAAATTCTTATCTATCTAAAAATCTATAAAGGAATCTCTATTTCTTAAACATTGAACTGGCATCACTGCGGAAGTCATTGCCTAACGACTGGATTATTGTTGAAACCAAAATAAGCATTATTATTGCCGTTCATATACGTAAACGGTGTTCCATTCCATGTGTCCATATCTTCTGAATTCCAATTCGAACTTTGTACGAATGATTTGGTAAAACTAATTGGGAGAGAAAGAAATCGCTTTAGTTTAGAGTAGCCGAAATAGATCGTGAATAATTTGAACTGTGATATTCAGTATACACTTTCATTTTCATTGGTTAGCTTCCGCAATTTAAATAGTTACCTGGGCAATAATGCATCTGGCGCATCTAAATTTACAACATCATTACTGCTTGAATATGGATACCATTCTGCAGGTTTCACTGGAGTCAAGTTCTCTCCCTGGCTGGAAGCGTGGTTTAACGATTCACTGGAAAGTAAAAAAAAGGGGTTAAAATTATTTAGGTAATTCCTACGTTATTTCCTGAAATTATTTTTCCACTCAGTAATAATATATATTCCGACTTGGACGTACTGTCTTGGTGGTGGTGACGTGAAACCAGATGAATTTGATTGAACTGAAAATGGACTCAGTGGCATGGTTGCTTGGGACGATGGTGATAAACCTTGTGTAGGTGATTGGCTTATAGTGCCCCACGTTGCACCCAGGCTGTATTTGAAAATCAAATTCGTAAATAATAATAAGATATTTGAATACTTGAATCAATTAACACATCACTAAATTAAAACGACACCTTTTTTCACTTTTTTTTTTACTTTTTCAGTGAAACTAGCTGGAATGTTAATACTTACGTGGTGATGATTGTCTTCGTATCGCGTTTCTCATATTTACTAGTGGTAGTCGCCGAGGTGGTAGCCGCTGCAAAGGGAAAGCAAATCATCAACAAGGGCAAATAACGGAAATTCAATTGGGCATCGCATATGAATGAAGGATCTGAGCGTATGAAATAGTAATTAATTATGCAGAATCAAGAGAAGCCGTAACACTTACCTTTTCGTGGCGCGTAATTGCAGAACACATCTTTAAGGATGCGGGGGAAGAGATAAATCATTTCACTAAGATCTAAGATCTGTTGAGAAATGCATTTGGTATCCAATTCTTTGCTTGTGAATGGTTCCAAACTCCTAACTTTTTTCTCTACAAACGGCATTTTTCAGTTATCAATAATAGCATTCCTATTATACGTAATACCTTGTGCATGCCCCATCAGAATTAAAGAATAGTTAGAGTTCAGACCAGAGTTGCATCACTACTACATATCAATACATACTCGTTGAAGTGTCAAAACGACCTAAATCCACATGCCTTTAAATGCAAGTTGACCCACGCTTAAAACGAGTTTAAAACAAAATAATTAAAATTCATGAGAGACTAGTAATTGATTAATTACTACATTGGAATCACCATCGCCGGAAGCCGGACTTACGGGTTCCTTAAAAAAGCGCCACTTAATGAAGTCCGGCTTACGGCGATTCAACTATATCTGCTTTACAGTCGATTAAATAATCACTAAATAATTATAACGCGACTTTTCAAAAATTGCAAAATCTAATTATGGCTTTGTAGAGAATACAAAATTTTCTAAGTACGGTTTTCGAAAAAGTGTAAAATATATTAATTACGGTTTTTCAAAATTTGTAAAATATTTTAAGTTACGACTTTTTAAAAAAATTGCAATGCACTCGAATTACGGCTTTTGGAAAAGTGCAACACTCTAATTACGACTTTTCAAAAACTGTGAAATGTTCTAACTACGACTTTTCAAAAAGCACAAAATTGCGCATTTTCAGAAGGCCAGTTTAACTAACATGTAAGCATTTTCAAAAATAAACACCGTTTTACTTACGCCTTTAAAAAATCGCAAAACCCGTTCTAAATACCTAAGTATTTTCAAAACATACATCTACATATTTACATGCGTTGTAATTTCGCAGGTGTAGAATACAATATTGAAAATGCGAAAACTGATAAAAATGAAAACTGCATTTAGTTCAGCTCAATGCTGAACTGATGAATAATACTGTCACATGCATGGTGCCCCTGGTGGTAGTTATAAGGATTAAGGTCATTTTGCGTTTTAGCCCTATTGGATTTATATCATGTTGCTTGTAGTGGCAATTGGATATAATTAGGCATTTGACACTTAACCGACAATATTCATCTTTATTACCTCCATGGTTCCACGAAATAGTCACACTTCCGATTTTAGAGTCGCTGAAACGAAGGAGAAAGGTTCCACGTGTAGATTTCTCCAACATCGACTCGTAAGTCTTTTTCCGCACAAAACCAATGATACGTCTGAAACACAGTCAGCACATCGATATTAAGCACACAGCTATACTAACTTTTCCAATTAGTAAATAAAAAGCGGTTTTCCTTTTCGTATGAATATGGGCAAAAACTAAACAATAATTAGATGTGGTAATTACAGATATCAGATTTCAATTGAACCTTACCCATCAACCCACGGTGAAAGTAAATGTTCATGGGTTAACTTAAGAGTGGCATAGAACCAATCCCAGAAAGTAAAGCTGAGCGTCGGTAAAGTATCCTTACAAAACTGAGACCAATTCACAAGGGAATGTGGTTGGAAATCGGAACTTAAAAATAGTTTCTCTCCTAGAAATTGCAAATTCTCACTACTCAGTCCCCTGCCATTAACCGTTTCGAACTTATTACTCAGTGCTTTTGACACCCAGAACCATGAAACTTGTTGCGGAACTTCGAATCCCGATCTTCCGGGTTCACTAAAGGAATTGTCCCACATGATTGTAGCCCAGGCTTTGGCTTCTTGACTCACATTCACAATCACTACCACTGGGCAGGATAAAACCTAAGTGTATTCCGACGAATTAAGAATTAATTAAAAATATTTTCATACCGATAATCGACTTTAGAGGGCATGGACACCCGTGAGCAGTAATATGGAATTGATTAAAATACTTACGTCGCAAAAAAACTTTTCTTCTCCTACCACAAACGAGCTCTTGAAACGTAAGCAGAACTTGTCGTCCGTTACAAATTCCGTCTTTGTTCTATCACCTCGTTGAATCTTCTTCAGCCTCATGTTTCTAGTGGAGATTTAAATAAAGCCATCAATATAAGTTCTCAATGGATGAAAATTATCAATAAGTTTGATAGTAATTAAAAAATAAGGCGACCGAAAAGCATGTTGCCAGCTTTTTAAGAGCACTAAAGGCATTTTGAACGCTTAAAAACAATTTAAAATGTACAACAAAGAGAATTATATCGTACGACAAACGCATTAAAACATTTTGAAATATTGAAAAAGGCATTATTTTTATTTTTGCATTTTGGAGCTGATAAAAAGAATTTTTCAGAGGCAACAGGCAAACAGTCTTACTTTGATAGCCTTATTAATGAATTATTCCGAAATGAAAAATGGTTAATAAATTTACCCAAAATGAATATACAAGCGTCGAGTCTCTGTAGAGACTTCGGTGTACTTCATTTTTCCAGAGTTCTGCCCAATCTCTCCACTGGTGCTGTCTTGGATTTGTTTACCAGTAGTATATAAAGCCACCACCTGTTCTTCGTTAATGATACTGGCAGTAACAGTTGGAGGATTCATGTGCAAACCCAACGGATGACAAACGAGCAATCGTACACTTGGATACCAGGGAAACCTTGTCTTGGTCTTCAAAACTTGGTAAGGTTGCTTTAAGATAACAAACGCAGAGGAAACCAAAGTTGACAGCAATTCGGTCGCCTGTGGGCAAAGAAGAACCAAGTTCAAAACAATTCTATTGTATTGTATTTATTTCAGGTCAAACTCAGCGTGTAGTTAAAATTCGGAAGATTAACTATTTTAGCCATTTCAAAATAATTGAAACTTAATTTTACCCGAGCAATTAATGGGGATGAGGAGCACAAGTCTCTTAAGGTAGGGGTCGGCGCGGAAGGGTTGGTTTGTTTCAGACGCTCCAAGTCTTTTAGTTGTTGGCGGTTTTTCCAAATGGATTCTGCTAGTCCCTCGCACCATACCTGCACCGTGTCCAGCTTAGCATTAAATACGGTTTCGTCATTCATTCCTGGCTCATGATTTAACTGGGCTTTCTTCAAACGAGCCAATTCTTCTTTCAAAACTTTATTCTGAAGCTCCTCCAATTCATTAATTGTCACTGCAATCTTCCCTTCCAATTCATTTGTTCTGTCGACAAGGTATTGCTTCTGAAAAGGGAAAAGTTAGGGAAGGTACAATAATTATTTAATTATCACCAGGTCCTCTAATTATCACCAGGAAAATTCTGTATTACATGCACAGCAAATACATGTTTCATTGTGAAAAATCCTGATGTAATCAAACTCGTAAAAAACTGTGTTATAAAATCAAAATGTGGGGAAAAAATCCGGATATTAATTTAGGAAACTTCAGAACAACTTTCAACTTTAGTACACCCTATAGAAATGAAAGGCTAGTGTTTACAACTTATTTAAGATTTGCATACAAAATTCAAAAAAGATGGTTCCTATGTAATTAAATTACTATTTATAACAATTTACCATATGTCCAAGTTCGCATTCCATCTCGTGAATTTGGGCAGTGCAAGCAATATCCGCTTCTCTTAATTGTGGAGTTGGAATTGGATACTTTTTTCGGTACCAAAAAAGCTTTTCTAAAACCAAATTGACGCACATAAAATATGGTCCATTAACGTTCTTGTTTCTACTCATGAGAAATTGATATCATACGCAAATTTTACAAATGTTGATTTCATTAATTTTAGCTCACCACTCATAGTTTGAATTTCGTCAAATTTATTAGCATAAGATCCTTTGAATTGCTCCAGGTTTTCCAGCATATCTGCCGTGATTTGCGTCTTGTGCTTCATTTGCCTTAACGCTTCAGCAATGTGTTCACTGAGGTCCGTGGAAGAATTTGCCTCCCTCGAATTCAGTATTGCCATTTGCTCAACCAGAAACCTTTCGCGAGCCAAGCAGTTTCGAACATTTCTGTAGAGCTGCAGCGGATCGGACGCGGAACTACAATTAATTGTAATTATGGATATTTTTTCTCATTTAATTATTAATCTCTGATAGAGATATAATATGTACCTAGTTATAATTATCAAAGGAATATTTTGAAACCTACATTTGGCGGAAAGTCTGCGCAGCCCTTCGAAGTACCAGTTGAAAATCTGCTTGATCTTTGGATAAAGGTGTTTGAGCCTTGGTATAAATTCAGGTCAAGGTTAATTAAATAAGTCTTTTGTTTAATTTAGTGATATGTCGGCTTTTATGAGTGAATGGAACGAACCGTTAACTCGTTCTAGTTATAATCAGAATTCAATGTTGTTTTGATAAATTGTGTCAAAAATGTAAAACAATGCTTTAAAACATGGTCCGTGTTTTTACTTTTGCTACATTCAGCACAATTATTGAAAGTTGTCTTACATTTTTATTTAACTCATACTTTAAGGTATTTTTCATAGAAGGGGAGTTTATAATTTAAATGAAAAGGAAAAATTGGAAGAACCACATTTTTAAGAATTCGTAAAGAAAGTAAATTAGACTACACCTAAGTGTACCAGATGGTAGAAAATTAAGATTTTTTTACAAGGTAGGAACAGTGTAGAATTGTATTGATTGAAAAGCAAAGAGCTATCTGGCAATAGGGACTAAGTCCATTTTTGGGCAAAATGAGACTATTAGGGAAATCGAAACCTATTAGATAAAGGTGGCTTAACCCAACATTTATATGATAAAAAACTCAATTGTGACTATTTTAAAAAAATCATCAACAAGACAGTTTTCGCTAAAAAGAGTGAAGCCCATAGACAGTTTTTTGGATCTCGTGTTAAATTTTCCTTCATAAATTTAGTCCCTTTTGCCAGATTTTAAGTGCAAAAGTGTAGATTGGTTAGTTTAAAAAGGTTTTTTGAAAAGGTTCAAAAGTTGAGAAATACACTATTTAAAATTTGGAAAAGGATGAAACTGTACTTTTTCAAAACATGGAAAAGTAGACTATACGTTATGAAAAAGTGCATAGAGAGAGTTGCTTCCTCAAAAATTGCAAAAGTGTAGGACCCCGGTAGTTCAAAAAATGTAAGATCAGAGAATTACACCGCAAAAAGCACAAAAATGTACTTTATGAAAAAGTGAAAATATGCTACTTTTATCTGATAATCTGATTTCTTAAAATAAAAGGCTTGGTTAACTGTTTGGATCCTACCTCCATTGGCGTTACTTAAAAGACAAGCATAATTATAATTACCGTTGATTCCACAGCAGCGATGAATTCCTCAACAATATTCTTGATATATTGTTCTTGCGCCGCACTTTTCGAATCAAGGTCAGCAGCACCTCTAACAAAACCAATGAAAAACTAATGAAGTACGTATTTGCATACAAAAATAACCTAACTTAAACTTTCTATTGAAAGGCATAGTCATAAGCATAGGCATAGACATTCATTACATTACGTCGCTGAAGATCGAAAAAGATCTAAATGCATTATGCCCCGTGCGGAGCATAAAGCATGCTGAACTGACAGCAATAAGGGGCCAGACGCATTTAGCTCTTTTTCACGACTTATTCGTAGATAAATCCATAGTTGAAACTTACCCCAAAAACTTCTTTTCGATCCATTCAGCAAGACAGTGACGTACTTGTATGGGAAAGTGGTCTCCATAAAGTGATTGCTTCCATTCGCTAGTGTCTATGCCCAACTGTTGCACCTTTGCCCACAAAGCCATCCTGAAAACTAGAATGAAGAAATGTAGAATGTAGAGAAAATCACATAAAATTACCAGTAAATAATTTAATAGCTCCTGTACTTCTGTATTTTTCATTAAAATCCTGTTATAGTATCACTATAAGTTTAGTTGAAACCAGTAAAAATTGATAATTAATTGTATAATTAAATTACTAGTCACCTTTGTAATACGATCGTGTTTACGAGAGTAAAGTGTAATTATTATCATGTAATTATATCACTTGGGCCGTTACTTTGAGCACTTTACTGACCACAAAGTGGAGTCTAACTGACCAATATAATTAGTAATAGCTCTTTGCTCCGTTTATATAATCAAGAATAGCGTGGTGTCTTATGGGAATGCATGACCAATCTATGGGATACGTATTCAGCCAAAGGTTCTTCAAGAAAGTAAAGACGTGTTAGTTTTGAACAGAATCAGCATCGACTGGTGTCTCTTTCGCTATCTTCACAGAGTGTAGACGCTGTCCTTCGTTCTTTGGCTTTGGGTTTGTAAGATACTAGACGTAGGAAGTGGGATAATAATTGCAGTTAAACCTGATATGAGTAAAATAACTCTAAATCCTATTCCAATTCGGAATTCAACATCCAACTCTGAGAACTACACGGGTCTGGTCTGGATAACCGTGTACTAGCTGTTTATTTCTTAGAAATTCATTATCTACAATTAAAGATACATACAAGTTTTATGAAAACTTTTGAATAGACGGCATTGTATATATTTGCTATCATCTTCCACATATAATTATGCTGACTGTGGCATTATTGCGTATTTGCGTATTATTCAATATTATTTATAAGGATTAAAGTACATCGAATTACATACCAGCTTGATTCGGGAAATAAATTTTTGGTTCTTAGAGAAATGAAATATGCTTTAAAGTGAGAAGCTGAAGATACATAATTAGTTAAAAACTACATCTTGTCAGAGGCGCTTAATAAAGGATGTATATACACATAATTTAAAGAATAATCCTTATGGCTTCGAATAATTTTATGAGTCATAGAATTATGATGAAAATTCAGGGTTTTTCTGCAATGATTCTCTCTTATCGCTTTTAAAAGTACTATAATCGATAAGTTACATTTGTTACACTAATTCATTCTGCTGTAAAACATAACTTCAACACGCAAACCAAGTGCTGTATGGGCTGACACCAAATCGACATATAATGAAATAAACTAAACTAACTAACATTTGTTACACTGATCGAATTATCGAATTCGAGTAATTTAGTCCATTACCAGAATATATATCTATTGGACTAATCGTGAGACGTGGAATTTTAAACGACAGATGCGTTTCCCTGTTCGCTTCGTTTTAATTCAAGTAATTAATTTTTAGTCGAAGGAACGAGTTGTAATTATGTAGCTGCAACTGCCTTTAAGCGCAATTGATCGACCAAATTTCGCTTAATCGAACGCTTTCACCACAATCCTAATTGTGGAATTCGGCAAAAAGGTCAACAGTCCGATTTTCTTGCGTGCGTTACAATTTTTCCTAGCTTGTCAATGTTATCAATAACTCTAAATTGAATAAATAATTAAATAGCTATACAGTTCAGCCGTCCACGTCAATATGCCTCTGTCTCAAACAGGATTTACGCTTTTACCGAATCGTCACATTTAAGCATACCAAATTTCAAATAATTATAGTTATTACTAGCATATCTAATTAATTATCTCGCTTTCAATAGAAATTCATGAAATTTTACAATAATTAAAAATAAGCAATTGATCTAGACTATGCTGCGATAATTATTGTTAATAAAATATTGATGAAAATGGTACCGATCGAGTATTTTCGCATTTTTCTTAATTACTATTTAAATTTTAAACTGCTTTAGAAAGCTTCAGTTTATTGGAAATTTAAGCTAATAAGTTATGTACCTATTCGTTTGTATGACGTATCGGTCAAGCACTTATTACATAAACGCAGTTTGAGTCTGAATAGTTTCATCCTGCGTGTAATTACCGTAATTACGTTTTGTGCGCGTTTAGTTAATGAACTAGGACAGACAGGACAGTGCATTATTTGTTGACACTGAAAACTTATGTTTGTTTTTGCAGCTCATCCTTTTATTAATAATTAATTTTAATGCACATAATTATTTAAAAAGATGTACATAACGATATGGCTGACTAACAAACAAGTAATAGTCAATAGTGATTCTCATTTTTCGTTACAAAATGATTGAAAACGTGTTACTATAATTAGGAGCTGATTATAACAAAAAGGTATTATGAATAATGAAAGTTTTCTTTAAAGCTTAACTAATAGTTACAAAGTTCGAATCCAATACAATGGCATGCTTCTATGTTTCTGCTTTCTGTACAAGTTTTTTTTGAAAAAGATCAATTTCAACATTTTCTGTGGTTATAGTTATAAGCATCTCTTTTGACCTTTAAAATCGTTTAAAGTGAAAATGAGAGAGTCAAATGCACATGTAAGAAAGTCCGAAATATTATTCATTATTTATTGGCATTACATCAAAACAAGGAAAATATTTCCGCGGAGTGGGTATAGTAAATGGTAAATAGTTGGTCAAGGTGATGTAATCATATGGTTGATGAGGTAATCATCTTCACCGACTGCTGCTGACCAAAGGCAATAGGTAAATAGATACGCCGCATTTAAGACTTTATCGCATAATAATTACTTGAATTTCAGTGAAAAATGCATCACCACCGCAATCTACAATTGGGAATTCTTGAAGTGTTGATGTTAACTTAATGCACTTGATTTTACTTACAATTCTTTTACTATCTCGTTCAAAGAATTATCTGTATCCCATGTACGAGTTTCTTTGGTTCTTTCTTTGGTGTCTGAGGAAATGCATTTCCAATTCAAAGGCAGTTATCGTATCATAGTTACCTTCTGGATGTCTATATGTCCATTGCATTCAGCAATTTACGAGTCAAGCTGGCAATGACAACGATGTTAGATTGTTCTCATTTCATGTGCAATTATTAATTACTTGTTTATTAATAATCAGGCTTCTCAGGAGCAGAATTCCTATAATATTTAACGAGGTACATGTAATTAGTACATATGTATCAAGAGATACTGTTAGGTACTTTACACACATGGTTTTATTGTAGATGCTTTTTTTCATTCAGCTCGTTATCTCCAAATTAATGATTCCCTACACGCTAAAAAAAACTGACGAACATCAACCGGATTACTATTGTTTTGTAATAGGCACACTATTAATTTCAGAAACAAAACATCCATAGCGAAACCTATTAAATCTATAAATAGTTTTTTTTCTGTTAATAATTTACCGAGTCCTACTATTAAAATTAATAGTGAAAACTATTGATCTGAGGTACAGTTTGTCCTGTTAAAATTAATGGAAGCGTCGAAGTTAATGCAAACTTCTATTAGACATAATAGAATTTCCTATTGCCTTATAAATGAATAATAGATACACCTGTTAAAATTAATCGGTTCTCCGGTAAAATGTTGTGTAATAGAATCTACTGTAAAAATCAATAGTGATCACTATTGCTTTTCCATTTTAATAGAGACACCGG
>JAAXYX010003536.1:0-14165 GCA_036851915.1 Ptenothrix huangshanensis | reverse complement strand
CAGTTTCCCAATAAATTGGTGAATACCGTTTTTTATTTTTGTATAATATGTAGTTATTTAGAATTTTTCTAATATAAGGAATATTGAAATTATAGAAACACCATTTCTAATTTTACACTAGTCTTTTATGGGAGAGCTTGTTTTGTCTATTTCTATTTTCCATTAATTATTATTTGAGAAGTTGTATGTCTGTTGTATTTGTGGTGTAACGTATTATAAATGTCTAAAGTAGCGAGCGAGCTGCAGTAGAAGTTGATTTGATTTTAACAAAAGGTCAAAGTTACTTGAATACTTATGTATGCATCTACTTTTACTTTCAATTTTCCTCTTTTCAATTATTTTAATGGTGTAATTATTTAGTGACACATGGTGGCTTGAAGTTGAGAGCTTTTCATTTTGTGATTATTTGGAGCACGCTGGGTAGAAATATTGATTGTAATTTTATGCAGACAGAAAAATTCGAATGCTGAACGAGCGAAGGAGCTGAAAATTGACACATAGCAAGGACAAAGGAAAGGGAATTTAATAGCTGCGTGTGCGAAGGAAAAGACATTTGAAGGTTAAAGTTTACTCGTCTGCGGTAAAGTGTGAAGTGAAGAATTTTTCGGGACTGGTATATTATTGTGCCTTTGACTTGACTGAGCAATTTGAATTCATATTGTAGACGTGGAATACGAGCCGGGAAGTATTTTGGTCTGGTTCATTTCACATTCTGAACACTAGGGTTTGAATTGGATGTATTGAATCCTAGCACTATACCTACCTAAACTAATATACTAGAGGAAAGTGAAGCGTTAAAGTCCTTTTGGGTGTATACAGAGGAGCTTAATTCAATTGAATATACTAAGAGGGAAATTGTGCTGTGAAAGAGAGAGAAAGAGAAATGTCGGGAAAGATCGATCCAGGCGTGCAGAAGTGCATCGCCGCTCTCCAAGCCTCAAAAAATGACACAGAAAAAATGGCAGCACTCTTCCTCGTTACGAAAGTTGTCAAGAGTTCTAAGTTGAATCGTGACAGTCGTCTAGCGCTGTTTAATGCAATCGGCTTCACATTTCTACTCCGGCTTTTGAAGTCGCCCTCAACACCTGACTGCCCAGCTCTCCTTTACAAATCGGTGGCGTTAAGTATTTTGACTGCATTCTGTTCCGAGCCAACAATTGCCCAAAGTCCGGAAATGTTGGAAGCTATCCCAATCTTTCTCGAAATTATCGAGAAATCTGATGAGGGGAGTGAAGATGATGATCAACTGCTCATGGTTATTAGTGAGGCATACCACTGTCTGAAATGTTTAGCATCTGTGAAGAAAGGACGACTGGCACTCGTCAAGTCAGGAGCTGTGAAACGTCTCTGTGACGTTTACGCCAAAGGATCCTTTAATTCTGAAGAGTCACTTGAAATTATCAAGGGAGTTGCCATAGGTTTGGGATCACGTACATGGGACAATAATCCCGAAGCTTTTAATGAACTCATGGATCGGATTTCGCTGCAATTCGAGGCGGATCAGTCGGATCAAAAGTTTGAGTTATGCGGACTGATGGCATCCATCATGCTCTCCTTTAATATGACGGCGGAAGCGGTGGAGAACGCTTTCTGGCCACATTCGATACATAAAGGACTAGTGGATATTTTATCAAGCAAAATCACCGATAAGCAACGCAATCCTGCTATTAAATTAGCATCAATTATGCTGACAACACCGATACTCGGTGTGGAGTGGATGATTAAATGTGCAGAGGAAGCTGGGACTGCGTACCAGTTTTTAATGTTATTGGTTCACTTGAGTTGCATTGAAGTACGAATGACTCTAGAGGATAGGAGTTTGGATAAGATTCTGCTGAATGATGAATTGATTGCTGCTTGCTACGGTATTATTGAAACTACCGTTCGTTTCATGTCTGGCCAGCATTTTGAAAGCTTGGATGCAAAACAGAAGGAGCAAATTTTTCACTCTCTCAAGGGAGCTTATGCAGCTATCCTCAACTTCATCAGTTTGATTCGGAGGGAAGCTGAGAAGAATCCAAAGAAATTCTGGGATGCCAAAAAGAAAACGATTACTTGTGCTTCCGTTCGATGTTTAGCTGGTTGGTTGGCTGAAGAGTCGGCCTCCATGAAGGAAGAGGTTTTCAGACAGTTGCCATTTATGCTTGCCTTGGTCTTTGAGTCTTTTCAAGATGTCGAAGATGAGATGAGTCCAGAGAGTCAGGTTTTGGCTGAGCAAGGTAAATGTATGGAGCCGCTTCTGCCGGACCTCCTCTGCTTACTCTTACCAGCACTTTGTCATCTGACAGCAGAAGAGCGTGGGGTTCGAATCCTCCTTGACTCCGAAGTGGAAGAGTTTCTCAATCGATTTTTAACACATAATTGGTCCGTATACAAAAACTTGAAGGAATTACACGAGAGGAGATCTAGACCAGGAAAGCCTGGAAAGAAGCCAGTAAAGAAAGAAGGTGAACCAGATTGGACTGTGGATGAAATCAAATCGAAATTGGGTCAAATCCGTGCTGCTATTATGCACATATGTAATTTATTCATTAATATTAGCGTCTTGGACCCTCAGAGTGCGAACGAAAATCCCATTTTTCAACAAGTAATGCGCTGGGCATTCGGAGCGTTACCACAGCTGAGCAGCGATGGCGAAGAATTGACTCTACTCGCGAATGTTTCCTCATTAGGCTTGCTTCTCCTTCTTAGCGTCGTTAGAAAAACCACTGATGCACAAAAGGAAGGAAATGCCTTGACCCCAGAAGAGCAATTCGCGTCATCTAGACTGGTTTCGGGAACGGATAATGCAGTTTTCCGTTTCGGCCAGTCAGTCATTCGATTTGTCTGGGATGCTCATTTACCCGATGAAACTCAGAGTCCGATTGTTCTGGGACTGACGTCAAATTACCGCGAGGTATGGGCTGACATAAAAGAAATGTGGTTTTTGAGTCTTCAGAGTCTTGGAGCCCTTCTGGAGTCATTACCTTGGTTAGGCGATTTTGCGGCAGAGAGTGGTTTCCTGGAGGCACTTATCAAAAACTTGTCTCAAGTTTACAAAAGTCTTATTGAAGCTCCTACTTTGGCCGCTTACGAAGAATTCTTTTGCTCCGCTGCCCGAAGCTCCCCAAATGCAGCTAATATCATGAAGACAAAAGGGGCTGCCTTGGCTGCTAGTCATCATCTTCGTGCTCTCACTAAAGTGCTCAAGGGCGAAGAAGTTAAGAAATAGAAAAAACGAAAGCGAAGCTGAATGAAATTCGCTATTTTTGCAGGCCGCACTAACATCTTTTTTTGTGCTAATGAATTGACAGGAAATTAATTTCGATAGCCTTTGGAACTTTGTTACTAATCCTTTACTTCTGTATTAGCCAAGAAGTCTTTTGTGCAGTTCTTATTTTTGTCTTCATTTTTCAGTTTTTACTATCAACTGAATGAATGCCTCATGAAAAACTTCCTTCTTGTATTGCGTTTACTGGATGATATATATATAATTAAAAATATATAATTGCAATTACAGCTACGTGGTATTTGTTTTTCTATGTATTTGCCAAAACCATGTCCATATCCGTATCTACCTATATATTAAACATATTTCTGTGTACTTTTTGACCGATTTCTATATCGATATTCGATTAGGCGATTCGCGTGTAGCTCGCTGGTTCCAAATTATCAAAATGTTTCTAGAGCTTTTTATAAACTCCTGTTGTTATCTTGTATAATCATGTATTTTCTATGTAGTTGTTACAAATCTGAGAATTTTAATTGGTTCGGCTCGTGCTCTATACTTTCGTCTGAATTTGTACTTGGACTAGTTAGATCAAATAAAGAATCATATTTATTGGATATAGGTACTGGTGTAAATATGTACTTGGTGTCTCGTTTTCAAATGCTGGTTACTGTTGCTAGTGTAATACTACAGCTACTATAGTAAGCAATGGTGTTGATACACATTACACTTTGCTAGTACATATACATAGTAAAGCTATTACAAGTGTTGACAGTTATATAAATGTGTGGATGAATAAATTAATTTGTATCTCTTCATCGGACCTTTGCGAATTTGATTTACGAGTGTTAAAAGGTTGTTTTTACTTGAAACTATTTTGTCTGCATCGTAGTTGTTGAGTGGTTACATTTTCAATGGGCTTGTGGTACATCCTGGAATGAAAATTTTAATGATAGCAGAGATAGAGCTGAGCTCTTGACTCGACTTGACAGCGTTTATTTCCAACTTGAGATTTATTCGCACTTGTGTGCACTTTAAACTTCTAAAGTTTGAAGTTTGAAATTGGGGCATATCAATCTGCAGCTACTTATTTACTAGGTTTGTTAAGTAGCTAGTGGCGATGAACTTCTGACAACAGTTGCACATTGTACTCAACCTGCTACGCCGATAAAGTAAAATAATACCTAATATCTAATTATTCGCTTAAGAGTTGAGCACACACCTGCTAGGCTTTGGTGCAGGAGTATACTAATCGGAATTAAACTATGAGTACGAGTACCTACTTAAACTTGAGTACGATATCAGATCATTCATGGTCACATTTCATGTTCTTGGTACTCTCCTAATGCGAATCGGCTCAATCTCTAACAAAGCTTTGATTCTGGTTTATACCCAACATCAAACGTTCATAATTTTTTGCACGCCTGTCGGGTTAATCATCATGATATTATCCTATCGTTGTATTATCACTATCATTAGTTCAGTTCCAACAAAATATTTGCGTTCGTTTCGTATCGGCATATTTTATTTTAGTGGGTTTTTCCATTGCATTGTGGGCCAAGTTCATTGCTATCTCAACTACAAAACATGTTTTTCCACATTTTGTTGTAATTAAGCGGAATTTGAGTAACTGAAATTTATTCTACTTCTATACATTGGTTGTGCAATCATTTTCATTTGGAATTATGCACTCACTGGTAATAATGGCTAACATTGTACTGTTTACTTGCAGTTCAAGTATTATTAATTGCATATTTGATTTAACTATTTGCTACTCACGCATACTGTTGTATAGATGTTCCTAGTATGTAGAATTAGGTAGGTACGTGTTATACTCCATCTCCATGCAAGAACTTTCTAAGCACCAACATCGGTTTAAATACCTACGTGAATCTTGTTCGATACAGTTCCATATTCCAATATTTACGAATAACCTCTATATTGCAGTCATTTTGAATTATGTTTGCTAACTTAGTTGCGATAACGCAGTTGCTATCTATGTATGATTTACGAGATTTAAAGTAGTTTTTCAGATTTGTTACATTTCTCCCTTTGAAATTTATGCGTGCAAATTGTAATGTTTGCGAATTCCTGGTTGAGGGCAGAGGGTTTGTAACCTCTTTACGATTATTATTTATATAGTTTACTATTTGTCGTATGTGCGTACATACCACACATGTTCTGCTTGACTTCACATTTTATGCACACATTGACTTCAATTACTGTAGTTGGCGAGTTCTGAATTTATTCAGTTGACGATTTCCAATAGCTCGATTATTTTGATGACAGCAGCAACCCGGAATCATTTTTGCAAATGTGTAGGCATGTGGAGCGTAAATTGGCAGTGCAAATTAGGTGCAATGTGTATATGTAAGCATACCTACATTGAATATTATCTGTGACCTATGCGCAGAATGAGGGGAATGCGTCAGTCAACTGTTCCTACGCATTGTAGACAGAGAACAAAAAAGAGAACACGGACACAAAGTGTCTGGTCTACAGTGTCTGGTTCATTTTTTATTGACTTTTTGTAACTACCTACCTATCTAGGTACGTGTGCCTACTGCTACTGCAACTTGAAATAATAGCTAGTATCGTTATAGGTAAATTCTACTATGAGTAAGAACACTATATGAAAATAATTTGTATGACTGGGTTTAACTTTTGGTTTTATTTGTTATTCGTTTTCGTGTGGTAAAATTCAATATTCATGATTATTTCTTATTTACTGACGTCAACGAGTGTTAGAAATGAAATTCGTGTAGAGTCAACGTGTATTTTGTCAATGATCGTTTTTAACTTATTTGACCTACATTACCTAGATCTGTGAGGTTTAGAATTTCAGCTTGTAAACAAACGCTGATAATGATAAGACCAAATTCCCATTAATTGTTATTGTTATGCACCCGCGCATCAATTACCTACTATTCACTAACGTTGGATTTGTAATAAGTTCATTTTGCAATTTATTCCGTATTGCTAATATTCAATCTAAAGGTAAATAAATTCACTAATATGATGTCGTGGCGTACAATGCAGACTATGGAGGATATGATGTTAGTTAATTATTCTCGTTTAAGTTTTAAGAGCAGCAATAAACTGAATAGTACTAATAATAATAATAATGTATTAATACTTTTCAATAATGAAAGGATGGATTGAAATTCTACTGGTAAATTTACACCAGGTGACCCGACGATCGGACAGCTGAAATGAGAAGCTATACAATGCACATCTGATTATTTGAGAATTCAGTGTCGATTTCTTTTACATGGTATAGTTGTTATGAATATGTTCTAATTTAATTTAACGATTGTGTTCCTCGTTCGTTGCCTCCATTCAGATTCACTATGATATATGTATGTCATTCTGGAATGTGAAATATTCATTTTGTATTCATTTAAGTAGGTTAAATAATTATAATTTTACAGTGTAATTATAACTGTGTTATTAACATTGAACAAAGTTTGCGTAACATAATGGAAGACGACACATAGAACGTTTAAAGTATTCGAGTATTTAGGCAGATACACACAGTTATGTACATAACAATTTATAAATGTATTTCGACATTGTTCACTCACCCTGCTTGGATTTGAAATATAATGCTAATGAGATTCTCGTGCTCTAGAAATATGATAATAAAAATAAATACCGACAACTCTTTCTTAACAGTGACTTGGTGAATACAACGCAGTGCAATACAATATAGAATATACACCACACTGTAAATTACTCCGTACACGTCTAGATCTCTAGGTATTTGACGATGGCCTACGACAACAACAACGACAGCGTCAACGTGACCACGACCACTAACTACTTAAGCTGTAACATAATTGTATTTGTATTTAGCATAGTGAAATTTACTCTACTTAATAACTAATTATAGCTATTTCTAATGCTCTAATGGCCTTTATTTCTACACCGTGAAAGATGAAAATAAAACAAGAAAGACGAACAAAACAAATTTACTTCCATACATAATTCATGTAACCCATTTCAAACCACGTGTTTATTTTAAACGATTTTTATTCTTGTCGCTGTTAGGTTCGGCTTCTATTCTTTTTGAAATTTTTGGTTCTTTTCGGCTTTCGTTTATTCATTGTATTTGTAGGCATTGCAAAGGTAGTCATTTGAGGGAAGGAAATCATTAAATGACGGCATTGGCGGCACAAAGATGTAGAAACACTATTCTGGAAATTAATTCTTTTGTAGGCCGGAAGGAAAAGCGGTGACATTTATGAGGACATGATTGTTTTGTTGTTGTTGCATTTTATTTGTGATTTAATATGATTTGAATCGTATTTGAATTTTGATGGAGTGAATGCGTGGAATAATTGAGGTTATATATGCGTATAAAGTACCTAACTTATAAGTAAGACCCGTAAAATACTTGTATGAGTGTGTTTTCGATCGATTTGGTATGTGGGGTTTGACGTTTGTACTGCTTACAGACACGCATCAAAATTTATGACTAAATTGAATAGGATACCCCGATTGGACCCTCTCACAATCACAGAATCACTGTAATAGAGTTTCATCATGATTGATGATGATGATGGTAACCTCTGAAGGTAACTAATTCCTACTGCTACATGATACAAGTTGCCTGTTTGATTTTCATTTTTTATATATATTTTGTTGCTCTTATCTAATTCTAATTAATGTGCATTATTGCTAATGTTGAATGGACTGAGTTTAGCAATAGCTATAAATCCAGCTATAGAATAATACTAGGAAATAAAGTCAATTTATGAACACGATATGATAATTATGTTATGATATGATATGGAATGGTTTTGTGTAATTATATGTGTACATACTATAAATGATTACTGTCAATGTTAAGGTGTAAAGTATGAATTGATGTGCTAGGTATCCACAATTTAAAGTCGTTCGTGAAATGTTTTGAATAAACAAATGAATGATAATACCAAAAATACCAAAAATCGGGATTTATTTGTGACGAACATAAAAGTCTACAAACGTGCTTTATTATTATAAAAACTCTAGGTCTCGGAGATTATGACAAGAGAATTTGAAATCCCAAAGGCGGTGGCAAAGAAAGCTTCGGAAACATTCCTGAGGCGCTTCCGCCGATGTGTCGAGAATCCAAGAATGCCTTTGGATGAATATAGACTACTTTTGTGGATCGAAGCTCTTGGTGAAGACTACGAAGATCTTGCAGGTAACTTTTCCTCATGTACAAAAATAAAAATTCTCTTATTTGATTTCCTTGCCTTTGTAAACGTATTTGGGAATTATATGGATTGCAATGCTTTTGACAGTCTTACGTATTACGGTGTTTCGAATGTACATATGTTTTATTTCGGATATGATTTTTGTTGCAGAGGATATCTACATGAAATGGAGGAAGCTTCGCTATTCGTAACTTGGCACTGCCTGAATCCACGACTAGCTTATTGAAGACCTTGCACAAGCAGTACCAACTCGCCATTGTCACAAACGGCCCTTCACAGTCTCAATGGGAAAAGGTAAAAAGACAAAACATAGAAGCAGATAATTTATTGACGTTTGGGACATGGGAGTTTAACTTGTGTTATCTGTAATAATGCTAGTCGTTCTTATGCTGTGCAAGAATACGTATGTACCTACTACTGAACTATTCCATTTCTAAGTGGAGCAATGATTTTCAGATGTTGTTCTGTTGTGTGTGAAGCCTGTTAATACCCGAACCCGACTTTCGTCAGTTTTGCGGTTCCTCCTTCTCCTATGGTTGTTGTTGTTTCTGTTTCCCACAGTCATACAGATGCAAAAAACTGTTATGGGATTTGAAAGAGAGACATAGAACAGAGAATGAGAATAGACAGACACACATAATATGCTCAGAGAAAATGACAAATAATTTGTGATTGTGGTCTTAAATGCCTAGTATGCCTTCAGCTTTGAAATAACAAATCTGTGTGACCTTATCTGCTCGTTCGTTTGATGCAAAAAGCAGCAGTTATCTACGTAACCCACGCTCGTACAAAAGTTCATCTTGCCTTGTGTATCTTCGACTCCAGTCTAATTCAAAAGAAACTAACAAACACAGGTAACGATGAATAATGACTTGGCCTCGAAACTCGAAGTTACTCTGAACAGAGCAAAATGTAATGGGCAACTCTGAAATGTCTGAAAAGCTAAAATCTTTCAAAGATCATAAATTTTTCCAACTTCCAGCCAGAACTGATGGTAAGGCAAAAAAAATACCAGACCATATAATGATGGATACAAGGTTGGAGTTTCAATCTATCATTTTTTTAATCGATAATGTTGATAATGATTCCATTCGATTTTGAAGGGACTAAGATTGGTGGTAAGCAAAATTGATTCTTTCTCAGTTGAGTGCAATCATTATCATTGTAAATTATAATGTCTCAAGGCATTTTTGTAATAAACGAACGTACGAGGAAAGTATTGGATTAATTTAAAAGTTGGTGAATTTTTTATTTTCAAAAATTAAAAGAAAAAAAATTGTGAAAAGAGCTACCTATTATTATAATTTGTAATACTATGTTGTGTGTCCGTTTTAAGCAAAACCAAAGTGATCTCCTTTATATGTTCAGTATTGTTCAGTGATCAGTGTGGGAATAAATGTTGAGAAAAATCAGTAATAGTAGTAAGCGAGAAATATGATTTGTAATTCAAGATTATGAAGAGAATGTGTGCATACAATAACATTCGATGAGTATACCTATGAGGTATAAAAATGCCTATGAAAAAAATTATGTACATAATGATTTTCAGGAAGCAACAAAATGCCATCAATATACCATCAATATTCAGAGTACCAGATGTTGCATAACGTAATTAAATTTGAATCGAAATTTTCCTTGTTGAATTTTCCAGATCCGAGAATTGAAACTTGAAGAATACTTCGACTGCATCGTTGTAAGTGGTGACTTGAAATGGGAAAAACCACAGCCTGAGATATTTCATAGAGTTTGCACGACGCTCGGTGTTCAACCATTTGAGTGTCTCATTGTAGGGGATAAGATAGAAACGGATATTGTAGGTGGCTTCCAAGCACAATTAGGTATCACAGTTTGGATTCCCATCGATGAGCCAGGTCAAGAAGGTCCCACACCCCCACCGGATTTCATTATCCGGGACATTCATCAATTGGTAGGTATTTTACAAGGGGGCAACGATAAGACCAAGTCCAAAGGTTTGCAGAGGTCAAAAGGGAAGAATTCCAGTTCCTCAAGTGTCAACGCAGCTGGGGCTGGATCATCTGGATCAACGGTTGCGGCTGCTTCGGCGTCATCATGTCCACCAGTGCCTTCCACTTCGGCCAAACCTAGTGCTGGTAGTAGCAGTAGCAATTCTACCACCGTTACCGTTGCCGCTGTCGTCGTCGCCGTCACAGCCACGGCAACAGCCACGCCTACTCCAAATACGACCACATTATCCGATCCCGAAGAAAATTGACAAAGGTGTTCTGCTAGAAATTGCTTAGATTTTCGAATTTAAGTTGTCAGTTTTCTTCCTTTTCAATCACAGCTAGGTATTGAAATTTTGAGCGTCGACCACACTTAAACTATCGTGTAGTAATAGTATCTCTTTTGTTGTTCGCTATTTACACCTCGCTCTCACGTGAAGTAACAGTGAACTACTGTGTTAGGGGCAGTAGCTGCACATTTGGATACGGAATTGTAAGACCGAACGAGTAAAATTCTAATCTCCCGTATGATAATGGGAGTATGTAAGGACAGCATGTATTTCGTAGATGTAACTTGTGAGACTATTCTAACCGTGAGACTACCCATATTTCCTCGAAATAAATATGAAGCCGCATCTTCCAACGGCATAGGATAAGAAGGCAACTGTAATTTTCGAGTCTCCGAGTTATCGTCACTAAAAATAAGAAGCTGTCTCCTGTCTCGAATTGTCTGAACGCTGTCATACACTTTAGGGCTGATTATGAGTCTTGTGACACCAGACAAGTCAGAAAATGTTTTCGCAACACAAAGCATAAACTCCGTTTAAGTTGGCATCAACGAAATGTTTGACTGTTGAATGCACTACGAAAATACCCGTCAAATGTAATTGCGATGATGCTACGGAGTTATGAAGTTATTTTTCACAGCGAAAATGTGATCATGATGCTGTGTAGTTTCAGGGAGTTATTGGTAGGATGAGGTACTTGCATTTCGCCCAGGTCCTCATTTATCGAAATGCTTTCATTATACTAGTAGTAGTAGTTCTACGTAGGTAATTGTATACATATTACTATGTGAATTGTTTAAGTTACAAATTTTGAAGACCCATTTAAGATTTCTAAATTTAAGAATAATTATTACATTAATTAAGAATTTACTTCCTACATTAACTAACATGTAGAACTTTTATAGGTTTGCATACTGTTTTACACGTTCTAATATACTTAATAAAATAACGTAAGGGAACGAATGTTAAATGACAATTATTCACAGTTTTCCTCAAAGACAAAACTTATTGATGTTTTAATTTGAGTTGTGGTAATTATATCAGTACTTATATAAACAGTTAGCTAATATTGTCTAGTATTGAAAAGGATTGTATTACGTAAAATAATTATATATATATATATATATATATTACAATTTTATAACATTACTGCAGACAACTTCGACTTTCACCATTGAATAATTGTATGTGATATGCCGTGTAATTAAATTTACACACATTTGTAGACGTTAGTAATGAAATATGATTTCCTTGTCTTCTTGGAATCCTCTAATCCGTAATAATTACTGTACCGCATACACGTAGTAATTAGAAGCTAGTGCATAGTATTGAATACGATCTTGTAGGCACGACACACAATTATTTTAATTTATTATGGCTACAATTATATTAGACGTAGGAAGACATTTTCTAAAACTATCATGTAAATAACAATACTATGTATATTATATTACGTAGATACCACTGGCATTATCGTTAATCAGACAGATTATTTTGGACCTTTGTTCCTAATATGTAGTATAATTATTGTATTGTTGCAACATCCAAGAGGCTATCACTTTGGCTTTGAATGATGTGATAACGGTAACGGTATTTATTGTTTATACAGGTTATAGCATAATTCGCCAACTCGCTTCCTAATACGAATAGATTTAAGCTTAAGTCGCAGTAGTTTCTTAACTAAAAGGGTATTAAACGTATATGTTTCTGATTCTGTACATTTTTTTGGTAGCTGTTGTTGGTTGTACTTACCTAAGTGGTTTTGATGATTCGAAGATCTTATGATAAGTATTCTTGACTTGTATTCTACAACAAATTCTGTTCCTTAAGCAAGTATGCATCCATTTGTGTTGAATTTTAAGCTGTAGGTGAATTTAAATTTAAAAAGAAAACAAAAAATAAACAAAACACTATAATTACATGATTAGATGAGGAGAAAAGCTGCAAATGCGAAAAATGTATACATTTCTAAAATTATAGACAATGACCTAGATTTCAAAGAGTACGGGCAACTGATGTATGCCCATTGTAATTAAAAGATGATAAAAGTATGGAGGACACTTTACAAATTTAAAAAGAATTCTGCGAATTTCTAAGGGTCCTATAATTAACTAAAATTATATTACTCGTCTTTGCACATTTGGCAAAAGTTATCCAAGTATACTATGTGCTGCTAGATAGTACGATTAACTAATTACTACTATTACCTATTTATATGTCAACAGGTAATGATAATTGTGCAGTGTAGTGTAATAACTTACAATAATAATAATAACGATTGCTATTTTCGTACAATATTCTCACACTTTTTGGGTCTTCTAAGATAACTGATAAATGTCAATTGTAATTTAAAAGTACTAATATGTTATCATTATAACTGATTATTTAAAATAGCTATATCTCTATATTGATGACGGATATATAAACTTTACATGCTCATATGACAAGGTGTCTTACTAAGAACGTTGGGAACGTTCGTTACTACTAAAAACATGTAAGTAATTATCTTCGACTTTGAATTGTCTGGATTTTCGACTGTTCGAATCTCCTAGTTTTGTCAATTTTATAGATACCTTTTCAAAGAACCCATTACTACCTGCGATTAATAATAATTGTTAATATCTTAATGATATGTGAGGGCGATTGATTGTAAAAGAAACAAAAGCTAAAAAACGCTACATTTCAATTGCAAATGAAGGTGTACAATTTAAATCTTAGTTTCTAACTACTGATGATTTGGATATAAAATTTACACCGTTTCGAAATAACTTCCATAATTGAGCTGTAATTATCAATTATATATTCTTCCATTATAGATGTTAGATAGATTTAAGACGTAACTAATCTAAACTTGAACACGTATCGTATCGTAAAAGAAAAATCGATATCTTCGTCGTGATCACTCGTGAATCACAGTGAAACGCAAACCCTTGGTGTTTATCTCATCGAGGATAAAACTGACATGGCGATCGGTGTATTGTCATTGTCATTGACTGACATATCATATGGTGTCGTGCTGCTTTGTGGGAGCATTAAAAGTAAGCATTCAGTATCGATCCAGTGATTTCTGTCAACGTCAACTGTCAACCGTTTGTAAGAGCTGGGAAAATGAAAGAATAAAATGGATGGGACAAGGTCGAAGTGTAGATTGTAGACTGTAGTTTAAATAATTAATGTAGATCGTAGAATGTCATTTGAGGAAATGGTGACCATTGTGTGAAAGGCATGGAAAGGCAAAAAACTTTCCAAGTATTTTCTATTCTGTCCATTTTACATATTTTAAATTTCCTATTTCAAGTTTTTGTAGAAGGTATATGTGTAAAAAGGCGAATATTGTCTTTTCGGTCTGAACTATGTACTACTATCGAACTAATGACTAATTATGAGACACCCTAGAGAAAACTAATAAAAAATCAAAAATAATAAGTAGGTATTTAGTAAGAGTGTATGAAAAGAGCAATTGACAAGTTAAATTTACAGTGAATATCGCAGTATTCTGGTG
>JAAXYX010003535.1:0-14166 GCA_036851915.1 Ptenothrix huangshanensis | reverse complement strand
TTTTTGTTTTATTTGGCGCTTGATTATTGGATTGAATACAGCTATTAGTACTTAACTTCTTTTTGTTGTGAGTCACTGCCTCCGTCCTAAATTGCGAAATTGCATGACCTTTTAGTGCAAAATGATAACAGCAAGTCACGGATAGTCTGTGCACTCATGATAGCTTATTGAAGAGCTGATGAATCATTAATAACGTGAATGTAACTTTTGATAAATAAATTTAAACTAAAGTTATTGTAACCGACAGCTAACTTGGCTCATGAATTTCCACTACATATAGTGAATGGCAACAACGTATATCCGTAATGAAATTAATATAATGCAGAAAGTAATTTTTTAACGTATTTTGTTTCACAGGACGTAAATTGGATGACAATGGTGTGAATGTCTGTATCAAGTTCGGTGACGTTGATTTTATGAGAAAACCCCTGGACGAGCTGATTGTGAATGTGGAGCACAGAGAGTCGTTTATCGACGCATACAATAATGTAAGCTAAAGGAAACAAAACGGAAATTGTAATTGTTTGTCCTATAATTTTTTTAGTTCAACATCTCCGTTCTCAAATAGATGAATAATAATAATAATCACATGAATTTTTTTCTATTGGCAGACTACTCCAATGGATGCCAGTAATGCATACTTCGACGCTACTGTTGAACTGACGGTCAACGTTGATAGCAATGGCCACGCTGAAACTAGTGTCACGAAGGCAGACAAACCTACTACTAAACAAACCCCTCAGGAGCCTGTACAAATTATTGAAACTGTCAAGCTACCTAGCATGAACTCTGCAATAAATTTAACAGGGAAAGACATGGCTGCAATGCTGAATGCCAGCAGATTGAAATTCCACGGTGACAGACTGAAGCCGATTCTTTCACAAATCGGAAGCAGACCTGTCGCGCTTGTTACGATTGTCGGGCCATCCCGTCAAGGCAAGTCATTCATTCTCAACTTCATGCTCAAGTACCTCAGATCCCATTCCAAACTAGCCAAGGAAGCAGGTGACGGTGATTGGATTGGAAAGTCTGAAGCAAAGAAAAATCAGCCTCTTCCAGCAGGTTTTCAGTGGCGAAGTGGGATGGAGACTCAGACAGACGGTATTTGGATGTGGCCTGAACCCTTCACCCTCACAAATCAGGACGGCACTGAAATTGATGTCCTTCTCGTGGACACGGAAGGCGTCTTTGATTGTAATACTGACAGTGAGCATTGGCAAACGATCACCGGTCTCAGCTTGCTCACCTCCTCCTGCCTTATCGTTAATAGCATCAACAATATTTCTGAAGACAGTCTTACCGCACTTAAGCCCTTCTTGGAATATGGTCTGATGAATAAAAAGATTTCCCCGGACGAAATTTTGGAAGAAGCAGAGAGACCGTTCCAAAAGCTTGGCTTCCTCATTAGGGATTGGGGACATGAAGATAACTACGCTTATGGGGGAAGCGGTGGAAGTAACTTCCTCAAAAATATTCTTGATAAGAAGCCAAATAGTAGAGCAGCAACACTTAGAAAGCAGATCAGGGACTCGTTTCAAAAATTGGATTGCTTCCTTATGCCGGACCCAGGTAAAATTGTTAAGAGGGAGGCCTACAAGGGTTCAGTGGCTGAAATGGACTCGGAATTTGCACAACATTTGGAGGCCTACATTGAGTTACTCTTTCACCCCTCTAACCTTCAACCGAAAGTCGTTGCGGGTAACATTGTCAGTGGCGATGACCTCTTTCATTATTTTGAACAATACACCAAGATCTTCAGCAAAATAGAACTTCCAAGCCCGGAAACAATGCTCGCTTGCCACTGTAACTCCGAGCGACAAATGCGTCCTGCAAATGGCAATATCACTCCATGGGCATGAAATGGGTGCTATCAAACTTGCTATAGATCTATTAATCAGTTTCAAGAAATTAGGTAAAGATCACTTGATTAAGGTGTTGCAGAAAGAGTTGGATGATCGCACGGCGAAATCCTTAAGAGATAAGGACGAAAAGCGTCGACAAGTATTAATTGATAGGAGGCGAGGATAAGTCAGGGTGTTGGTAAGAAAAATCTCAAAGTAAGAGATATATTTTAGTGGTAAAAGCTCTAAAAGCCAAGTGAGATCCGTCGGAAGAGCCGAAACTAGTTTTTAAGATTGACTTTCTGTATCAGTTTTACACCATATAAATTCAGTAATTCTTTGCATTTTACGCAAGCCTTGGATTATAAAAACATTAGTAATTAATAACCGCATTTTTGAAAAACTATTGGATTTCGAATCAACAGATTTATAGTAATTTATTTCCTGATTTCATTCGCATTTCATCAACACATGTGTCCAAGAGGAATTTTGAAACTTTAGATTTTAGAATTTTAGATTGAACTATTTTAGTTAATGCAATTAAAATTCAAACGACCGAAGCAACCCCGAATTGGGAATCTGAAATCGTTGAACTTAAATGCAATTAAAATAATTACGAAGAAATAAATTTAATTGAAGAGTGAATAATTGCCAGAAGACTGCAAAGCGTTTGGGTTAACCGGTGACATTGCACTTTTGGGGGATGAACAAGAAAGAAAACAAGGAGCAGTACAAACCCGTCCGAGGTTGTGGGGTATCCCCATCCTCACCAGCGAACATCTCCTCGCGGTCCTGCAATATTTCAGCGTATTTTATTTACATGGAAATCATTTTAAAATGAATAACAAAAATTGTTTAAAAGTCAATGGGAAATGTGAATTTGTAATTGCTTGCGTTTGAACTTACGATATTGGTTGGAATGGAGACGACAAGAGCGATGTACATGAGAGCAACGCTCAAGACAGCAATCAAAAAATCCCGGCGGAACATTTTTTCGATTTTGGTCTTCTTACGGACAGATACAACTCCTCAACTAATTACAAGTATCAAACTGAATTGATTACTATTGTAAAAATTGAAATGCGAATGATGATGTTCCAGTGAAAATCCAGCAGCCTTAAATACTTCCAAAGTCTCAGAACTTGGTTTTGGCTTTACCTGTAAATACCTTCAATTATAAAAAATCCATTATAATTAATGGAACAGCTGTTGCCACGTACAATTTCGTTAGTAATCAAGAATATTATTGCCAGCGTCAATGCCAATTCATGAAATTATTCTCGGAAAATCTTCGAAGAGTACATTGCGTCAGTTGCCATTTGTGGAAATTTAATTCTTGCGGTTTCGCTCAAAAGGTGATTTTTGTTGCGCATTTACTGCATTACAACTTTGTGGCGACGAGTCATTGAAGAATAATGGTGCGTAGAAGAGGATTAATTAATCGATTCTGCTCCAGCACTTGAATCAACAGGATATAGAAATTTTAAGCTAAATACATATCGCTCAAAAGGTGATTTTTGTTGCGCATTTACTGCATTACAACTTTGTGGCTACGAGTCATTGAAGAATAATGGTGCGTAGAAGAGGATTAATTAATCGATTCTGCTCCAGCACTTGAATCAACAGGATATAGAAATTTTAAGTTAAATACATACACGCTTACAAAACATTTATCACAAAATTCGTGTATAAAAACATTTTGGATTTTAAATTCCAATTTTCACAGTAACATGACTTAATAGTAACCAAATGCAATAATATATTTTTAATAAAATATAGGCTGGCATGATACAGAATAATTTTAATTTTTTTGCTGTTAAATTATAGATTTTCCGTGGTAGCATTAGTTAATAATGTAGTTAAAATAATTAACAATTAAAAATGTTAACAAAAATTGATCAATAAAAAATTGTTTACGACATTTTCGATTTTTAAATTTTCGATTACTTTACGATGCAATTGTGATAAAGCTTTTTAAAAAATGTCTATGACTTTGCATTTAGGACTTCATTAGCTTTTGTGAAATCCAGTTTTAGGAATTTTCTGAGCGTGTATAATACCAATTTTATTTTCAGATTTTGATGGATTTCAAGGTTTATTAGGGGCCTTGGGTGCGGATGAAAAAGTAAAATATGTGAATGCTTTTAATTTTTCTTTTAAATAAATACGGATCTTATAATTCAAGTAAGAGAAACATAATATGGCCGGATTTTAGTTGTGATTTGATTGTAATTACATACTATTTAATTACAAGTATTTACATTGAGAAAGTAAAAAAAAATGAAAACAGAAAAATCAAGACACGTGTTGACCTCATATCAACGCAGATTCATTATGACTTGTGTCAACATTGTAGCGATTATAGCTGGATGATTTAGAGATACTTTTTACAGCCTTCGAATGTTAACAGTAAGTAAATTAAGAGTAGAGCAAATACCACAACATGTGGATGTCATAGACAGTGATTGTTTATTGCCTCTACAGATTTCCAGACAGAATATGAGAGATGCTGATAGAATGATTTATATTTAAAAATAAAGGAATTTTTGAATTGGAATCCATGTATTTTAATGCATGTAACAATTTTCTTCTCCTCACTTATATGTATATGTTACAACATTATTTGTAGACACGTTTTCTAAAATAATTAGGTACCTACATATAAAAAGTAATTATTAGTAATATTCTGTTTTTCATTTAATTTCGTATTTTTATTGTAAAACAATTACTACTTGTGAGTCTTTTTCAGTTCGTCTTCAATGCAATTCTCCCTTCCCTCGCAGTTTCTGAAAATTGTAATTACTCCGGTTAGAACTCCCTGGGATTCTATAATTACGATTTGAAGATAAAGGGAAAAATATCGTTCCCCTAAATCAAGTTGAAACAAAATTATACCGTATTTCAGTTTCTAAAACTCAAATGCGTCTGGGAGAAATACTGGTAATCTTTACCTGTATAATTATTTAATTAAAGCGGTAACAAAAAAAAAGTATGTACACACCTATATATACAAGAAAGAGAAACCTTGTTCAAGTTTTCTACACTAAAAAAATATTTGGAAATATATTACTCACAGATAGTTATACTCCAACAGCCAAGTAATTAGCAACTAAATAGAATTAATGCATATTCCTTCAAATAATATGTCGTTTAAACGTTGTGGACGTATAGATCACAGAATTTTTGCCAGAATTCAAATGTATGTGAGTAAAACACGAGATTTGTTAACATGTAATCATTTTTCGCTTTAATACCTCCCCCATCAAATATTATATAAGCACTGAAGATAGCCGGTATCCAAAATAACCAATCTCTGAATAAGACCGAGGGAAGAAGTTATTTAAAATTGTAGTTTGGCCGAAAATAACTAAAGGTTTTATTGTATAAAGGGTTAGCATTAATTAATGTCCTAAATAATAATAATAAGTATTCAAATACATTCACATTTTATTTTTATTTTATGGTAAAATAAACAACTCCTTGTCAATATTCTTCTCGGTTTGGGCCAAGGCCATCAGTTCTTCCTCAATAAATTGTCCCGTTCTCTCGAAGAGTTTTTGCGAGGGGTAATTACTCTGGTCGATGTTTACCGCGAATCTCTGTTTGCCGTTTGAGGATACGAGGCAAAATATCGTTCCTTCAAATCAAGGCGAGAGAAAATCAATCTCCGCAATTATGTTCGAGTTTTTAAAATTTGAATACTGCCGGAAAAATACTGCAGAAATATCTTCAGTAATAATTATTCAGTTAAAGCTTTAAAGCATTTTAAAGAAGTGGCGGAGCGTGGAAAATGTAAAAACACAAATTCAAACATTTCATAAAAATCATGTAATTAGTTGTAAAATGGCCAAATTTTAAAAACAAATATTTATTCTTATCATTCAAGCATTAAAATATAAAACCAGAAAATTATGAATTTTAAAGTTTAAGTTTATAAAAGAGCATCTCAAAACCCTTTAAAAATACATCTGAAAATTTTCGATTAATTGAAATACAGGAAGGTCATTTGATTTGATAATGCTTTTGTCAGAACTGCAAAGATTTGGGTTGTACCCGAGGACTTTCCAGCTTTCCACTTTTATTTTCACCATGGAAAATAAGCGAGCGGCGTGAAAAAGTTTTCAAGTTGAAAAAAACTTTTTTTCACAAAATCAAAGAAATCCACAGAATAAAATGTAACAGTGGAAAGCTAAAAATTCATCGGGTACAACCCTAATAGTTTTTTAAGTCCTAAAAGAGCGAAAAAAGTGCATTTAAAAATCTTTAAAAATAAAAATCACTTTCAAATTTTTAATAATACAAAATACAAAAATGACAATATTTGAAAAATTCAACATGGAGAATAATTTCAAAAGTTCCCTTAAGCAACCTACGAATGCCAAAAATGTTAATACTCTTAAAAACAGTTCTTAACCGCCAACAAACAAGTTTCAAAGCTTTCTACCTCTACTTCCAGAATTCTACAATTTCCACGTACCCGATGTTCCCGTTCCAGGTCCAAGTGCAGCTATAGTGTCGACCAACTTGACCCCCATCCCATTAAATTCGGGTTCTCCTTTTGGTCCTGGAAAGCTTGTGAAGCAAACAGTGAACGGCGCCAAGCCTCGAAATTTGAGCAAAACATTAGGAATGCAATTTCCAATTTTAATAATGATCCAGATTCCTAAGGGTGCCGTGTAATACTTTGAGGGCATCATATTCCTCGATATCTTGCGCAGTCGCTCTTTTCTCGTTAGTTTGTTATCCAAAACCCATTTAAAGAGATGGATGGAGCTTGAGTAAAAAATAAGCATCAAAACAGCAATATTTTTCTTTTCTGATCACAATTTTTTAAATTCTAAGCTAATAATTCGTTTATAACTCACGCATGATTAACAAGCCCATCAGGATGACCTGGCCATGGGAAGGGAACGTAGCAGGAGATACTTGGAGGTATCTTTTGCCCCGCCTCCTTCATTGCGCGTCGACAACCTTCCGCCGCAACTGCGCACAGCACTGCATTATAGCCGACTCCATATTTATTCTTAACATTCTTGATTATTTGGGTGTCGATGGGATTGGAGAAGCTAGTGTAGACTTTACGGGACAATTTCTTTGTTGTTCCCCAGCGGTGCCAGCTGTTGTCTCCATCTACAGCGTTCATAAGGCAACCAGCCATGTCCCAGGCAAGCTTCAGGGGAAAAACCAGAGCCAGGAGAATCTGCTTCCATGGTTTTATGTGCGGATGATTGATCTTGATCTGAGGATCAACTAGCATCAGATCCCTCAGCAGGAGTTTGAGCACACTATAACCATCCCCAAGAGCATGGTGGATTCGAAACACCACAGCAGTACAGGAAGCACCCATTTCATTATCACTCTCACGGGGAGGCAAACCCGCACGTTTGAAATTTGGAACTAGGAGAGCCTCCCACGGACTTTGCCCTTCCTCCCATGGCATTTCCAGCAAAGGGCCCATGACTCGACGTAAGTCTTCTTCGAAACAAAAATCAACGGGTAATTTTAAGGAGTCGGAATTTTTATTATTTTTATTTTTACTTTTATTTTCTGCACCATAGTCATAAAGTCTGATATGACTTTTCAAATCAAAATTCTCCACACCTTTCCAAAAAGTATAATTTAGAAATGTAGTCCAGTACATTTTTAACTCGGGATACATGAGGCTAGTAGTGTTAGGTGTTTTTGTTTTCTCCATGATTCGTTGTTGGAAGAGGGCTCGAAGTTTTTCGAGATTTAGGGAACCGTCGAAGATAAAGAGAAGACAGATGTTAAGTTTTGGCTTCACAAGAATGTTTTCCTGCGCTAGGAGGGTACTAGGACTTGACATAAAGTGTTTGAGATCTGAACGGAATGTTCTGGCACAGATGTAGACCAGACATTTTAGAAGTGCGAGTAAGGGAATTATGGGTGAAAAGATTATCGTTAGGATGTTGCAAATTGTAAGAAATATTTGCAGACAGGTGTCGAGGATTTTGTCAATGTATTTTTGGTGCAGGGAGGAAATCATTGTGGGGTTGTTTGCAGGGTACAGAGGTTTGTTATTTAATGTGCTTGGATTGAAACATGTGTGTAAATTTTTGGTGGGATTGAGTACTTTGCTGTTTTAATTAGTAAAGATTTTTGAATGAGCTGTACTCTATTTTCAGAGTTTTGAAATATATTTTTAATTAAAATGATTTTGGAAGTGAAAACCTTTTTGACGCATTTTTCCGCACTTTTAACATTGGAAAAATATTTCTTTGTTAAAATTTCAAAAACGTTGGCGTTCAGAAAGGGAACGAAAACTGAGCTCGGATTAAAATTGAATTATGGGTATTTAAAACTTATTAAAAATTAATTTTTCAAGGTCTAAATGGTTAAAGAATTTAAGATTTAATAAAACAAATTGCTTTTATGTTTATAGGTTTTAATAACATTAGCTTTAATGACTAATCGACATGTTAAAGATTTATTCTTTATTGCTCTGAATACACTCTTAAAGTTTTTGCAAGTACCTATATCATTTTCTAAATTTTTTCCTTGTGGTGCTAATGTGTAATAAGATTGTGAACTTTTTTAACCTGAAGTTAGTTTCTTTTTAAACTTTTCACACTTCAACGANCTAAATGGTTAAAGAATTTAAGATTTAATAAAACAAATTGCTTTTATGTTTATAGGTTTTAATAACATTAGCTTTAATGACTAATCGACATGTTAAAGATTTATTCTTTATTGCTCTGAATACACTCTTAAAGTTTTTGCAAGTACCTATATCATTTTCTAAATTTTTTCCTTGTGGTGCTAATGTGTAATAAGATTGTGAACTTTTTTAACCTGAAGTTAGTTTCTTTTTAATCTTTTCACACTTCAACGATTTTCACTATTTTTGTCTATTATACATACATTCTCTCCTTTTTACAATTCTTCGGTTCTTTTTTCGATTCTGCGGTGCATTATTTTGAAAATACAAATTTTGCCACATGAAGTAATTTACACCATTTCAGCTTGCAATTTATTTGTAACATTTGAACACAACAAGTATTTTATTTTTGAAGAAATTTATTTCTTAATTGAATTGTGGTTATATTTAGACCTTCTGTATATGGAAGTAATTACTCTGTGATTTCTGGTTTTCTTCGTTTTTTGTGTGTTTATTTCATTAAACTTTTTCACATTTTTTACTAATAAATCTTACACGATATGAAAAAGAATAAAAATATTTCTCAACTGCAGTGTTGACTAGACAGGAACGTCCACTACTACATTTTTACTTGCTACGATAACTCGTCATATCTGCGTAATAACGAGTGACGGGTTCCGTCCAGACAGAAAGGCAATAAAAAACTGAAATTAAATAGTCGTGAGCAGTTTTGCAAAAAGAACTGGATTTGACTGATTTCGTTTATCCCCTTAAATATTTAATAATTCCATGTGCTGCATAATGATTAAAATCACAAGTTACATTTTCGAATCTGCTTTACGATTAAATTAGATGATAATAATTCCAATATCCAAAGCAGTGCAAATAAGTGAAAGCATTGATGCCGTTCAGTCGGTTGAGTATTGTCATCGGATCAGACAGGATGACATATCATCATCAAGTAAAATGTAAATTTTAGACATCCTATGTTACATCCGACGTTACTTCCATTCCCTTTCCTTACGAATTAAAATGTGCGAAATGCACCCCCAGTTTTTTATACAATTTTTTGCAGAAAGTCAAACTGAAACTGGTACGAATAAACATATTGGGTTTTCTAGTAGATTTGTGGTTGTAATTACTAGTCGTAATGAATTGCAGTGTCTGCTATGCTCTAGTCAATGAAATGTAAATGTAATTGTACACCTTGCTTCAACTAGTAGCTACTAACTATTCATGGGCGGATAGGAAAAGCCACTTTAGTTTTCTTGCCGCGCTTGTTTTTTCTCCACCAACTTTTACTCTCGATACACTTATCTCCTTGTCAATCACACAGATGCATATTCAAGCATTGTGTCCATCGCGTAACGTGATCATGTCTTCTTTGCTAATGATAATGTTCTAATTGATAATGATGTGAACCCATCAAATCTACACTCTATTAGCAAAAATTCAAAACTAAGTGATAAAACGGAAAACAAACTTTATGCATTTAAGGTAACCTTTAGAATATTTAGGGTCAAAGGTTAAACAGGGTTAATTACACACGTAGGTATAATTAACTGTAACATATTTCCGCCATATTTCAAGTCGTAGTAATGTTATGCAAAACTTTTTCAGTAAAATCTGCTTTTGAACATTTTACACTTTTTGAAGGTGAATTTTGATCTTACACTTTTTTAAAAAGTCTGAATTATAAATTTTTACACTTTTTTAAAATGTCTAAATTTTCATTTTTTTTAACTTTTTCAAACAGTCTGAATGCCCTTTTATCCCCTTTTTAAAAAAGTTCTTCGCTTGCAACCGATATTACGTTGAATTTCATTAGTAATTCACATTTGACTGTGATAATTTTGGAGCGCACCAAAAATGCACCGAATATCTTATGTTACGCTTATTACGGTATAACGAAAGTATTTTCCTCAACGTTGACGGCATTCTACAGTTTCACGCAAAATTGATCCCTAGTACAAAGTCGAGTAAACTTTTTGTTTTAGATACTTTTTCCCTGTTTCAAGATTCTTTAGTTTTTTACGGTTTGTACATGTTGTGCAAAAGAGAAATTAATTATCTAAAACATCGTTATTAATATATCTAGTGCCTTATATTCAGGACCGTGACTTTATTAATTTTTCTAATGAATCTTCTCATGACATCAGATTATAATTTGTTTGTTTTGTTTTTTGATTTTTTTGTCCACACGTACATATACCTGTACATCCGAAGAAATAATTACAGTGCATATGCTCTACAGTACATTCTTGTCCAAACGCTGAGCACCATTGTGTATTAGACATGTAAACTAGCCAGTGACATTGCATGCTTGGGGGAAGAAGAGAAACTTGTAGAGAGGACAACATAGTCCGAAGCACAGGAAGCGTGTTTGATATTCGTCATCAGAATTTTCCTCGAAGTCCGCCTTTTCAAATTCCTATTCGTTTTTACAGCAACGAATCAAACCAAAAATTATTTTATAATTGGATTAAGAATTCACAAGTAATATTTATGTCATTATACACGTTCTAAAAATCATCTTATTTTATGCCTCTTACTCGTCTTTCCAACTAATGATACGTACAGTTGAGTACAAAAGGTGAGTAAGAGGCATAAAATAAGATGATTATAGCAGAGTGCAGGACACATAGATGATCAGTTTATTTTTTATAATCGATACTCTACAAGTCTATTCTTCTAATCGTAAGTTATAAAACAAATTGGAGTGACTTACAATGTTTGTTGGTGTTAATGTTGCTACTAAAGCCGCGTAGAGCAGGCAGCTCAAAATAACAAAAGTGAATTCCCGGCTGAACATCTTTACTGATGGTTATTAGAAGAGCTTAGCGCAATATTAATGCAATGCAGTTAATCTACGACTAATACTGGACTGATTCTTCATTAAAATATTACCCTCCTTAAATACTCCCGACTGAAGAAAGAGTAGGCATGAGGTATAGGTATATCATTTATGCCAGGCTTTGTATTACAGGGTATAAAAGTGGATTCATTTTCTTTAGTGTCCAAACCTAATTTAAGTATTAAAAAGTACTGATAATACAATGTATTTATTTTAAATGGCACTGATTCTGAACCTTTCTTATTTTTATGACGACATTTGCGAAACAAAGAAAACCAAAATTGTTTAACTATAGTGTAGATTGCTTCGCAAACAAGACATGTTCGTTTTAAAAAAATTACAAATGAGAAAACATTCCCAGAATTAACTCACCTCAAATGACATTGGTTAGATTTCAAGCTGAATCAATAAATCACAGAGAAAAACCTATTTTATTCAAAGCAATATAATTAGGTGTACATATGTAGTAACCGTACACCCGACTTATCTCACTTAGTATCCACATCTCTCACTACTCACTAATCTCAAAATGTTGTCACAGTTTGCGCGGCGATGCGTGGTTACAGCTTACGACAACCTGAAATTGTGAGATATTTATACTGAGACTTCGAACTGAGAGCAAAGTGCGATCCGTCAGGGGTACGGGTAGTATATTGTTGGCTTTATTGATTAGATTCTATTAAACCAAAAAAAATTTTATTGTCAAGGAAAATTCTATTTACCCATCACTAGCCTCCATTATACCGCATATTATGGATCTCATTGATTTTCCTATTCAATTTATCGTAGAAGTCCTTGAACATACATATAAAAATGTTAATGAAATAGAAAAGCTGATCACGCGGTGCCAACTAAAAAAGGCACCGAAATTAATTGTATTTGTATTTTTTGTGATTTCAAAGAAAATATGATACAGCCAACATTCGATTTATAGAAACATCCCTTTATTTGTCTCATTGAACAAAATTCTGCAGTAGGTATTTTGACAATTGTTTTTTATTATAGCAATGAAACTGAACAATTGATGATAAATTCAATCACAATTTCGATAAATCCATTTCGATATGTTCAGCGGTAAGATTAATTTGCTTTATGTCTTAAATTTTAAAACCATTTTTATGACGCTAAACAACGATTACGCATTTGAAAATCAGTACGTCAGTTTGACGTGAAACGATGAAATTTGAAAATTGAAAACCGTTGGGCAAACCACTACTATACAAAAGCGGTAAACCCAATGAGTGGTGCTTTCTGTAGCACTTTAGTGGAATCGTGGAATCGTGGTAATTTACCATGGTAACGTAGTGCTTTTTAAAAAGCACGAAGGACAAAAACGGATGCACCCGAAAATAACAATAGCTAGATAAATTCATAAAGCGGTAAAGTAGAATTTTATTCCAAAAAAAATCTTTTTTTCTTCGTCCATTTTTTTCCAAAATCTCAACCAGCTGAAGAAGAACAACAAGTAGAACTTGTTTTGGTGGAATTTGTCGCGCTTTTTAAAAAGTACTACGTTACTATGGTAAATTCCACGATTCCACGATTCCACTAAAGTACTACAGAAAGCACCACTCATTGGGTTTATCGCTAAAATAAAATAAAAATCAGGGTAACAAAAGTACCTACTAATATTTTGATCATCATTTTTCATTGATCGTGTTTTAATTATGTCTTGTCATACGACTATTTCCCTATTAAAAGCTTTAGCATACATAAATGTATTAATTATTACTCTTTATTATTAAGAAATTTTGATACAAGTTAGACTGTGTACTTTCTTCGTCATAAAATTACAGTTATAAAGTTGGTATTTGCGACTCATTAAATATAAAAATAATGGAAATGAATTCCGTGCTTTGTGAACACTTGTTGCTTCAAAATTAGATCGTAATTAAATAAAAATCCCATTGATTTGTTAATTATAATTATAATTTAATACTATGTAATACTGCACAATTATATTCTCTAGCTGTAGTTGGCCTAAAAAATTAAACCTACCGTATTTTCCTATAATAGTACGCGGGTCTGTATTAGTAGGCGGGTCTGAAGTGTCTCAGTTGCAATAGTACGCGGGGCGTACCATTATAGGAAATACGGTAGTTCAAACGGTGCGTGTTATTTATTCTATCTTTATGGGGTTATTCATGAATGCCGTCAGGTATTTGTTTAAACGAGGAAAAATGATATGAAAGTATTTCGATGCTTCATCTCCGTGCTGACATTTTTATTTCTGTTTTAGTTTTTCCAGTTTTAGTTTACTTTTATAAAATTGCCGCATTTCTCGGAATGTTTTACCAACCTCTACTGTAGCCAGTGTCTATTTTTAGAATCATTTTTAGGAAAGTCAATCAATCAAATGCGCTTATTACTTTTTATATACATAGAGCCCCACGATATTTACTGATAATCTTTGCAAAGGAAAATAATAATAAGACAGGTTTTTCATGACCGGCCCCTTAAAAGTTGTAATTGCATCCAATTTCGAAATAATTGCGCATTAATGGCTTGTTGGAAAATGAAATTTTCGCACGACGATAATTAATCATAGGGAATGTTGCATGTTGCAAAGGCCGGCTTATCATCGCTTCGGAGAAACGACAAGAACAACAGCACGACCAAGAACCAAAAACAAGAAACAAGATAAAAATATTTACATTGAATCCTAATTAGCACTGCTCTTTGCGTGTACATTTTTTCGTGGTTTTATTTACACGATCTAAAAAAACGTATGCAACTACACGCCAAGGCGGATATAAATTGTATGATTTCATAAACTCATTAATTCTCATGTGCGGTGGTGTATGAATGAGACCAGCAAAGTTCTCTTGATAATGCATTTCCAGGGTTTGCAT
>JAAXYX010003534.1:0-14166 GCA_036851915.1 Ptenothrix huangshanensis | reverse complement strand
TGCCCCAGGTATTTGATACTTCGTAACATCTACCTGGGAGGATGCTTGCTATCTCCGGCCATGTTAGGTCAAGCGACGGTGGGTGAACTGTTGGCGTATGGCAAAGTCACGGGACACCTCTCCGAATTCTAACAACTAGGGTCATCCGCAACAGGCCGAAATTGTGGCCTTGGCGGCAGCCGCCGTAAGGTGGTGCCCTACTACATAATAATAATAATAATAATAATAATAAATAGAGAGAGATGAGAGCAAGAAAATCAGGAATGGATTGGAACATGGGACAACTTGTGGCGTAATCCAAGCGTAAAGGCTCATAAATTTCAGCCACACTTTAAGAAACAAGTGTCAAGATTGCGAAGGAAATTCAAATCCATTACTACAGATAATACTATCGGCAAGCTTTAATTAACTATAATTTTAGATTTTATTGCGGTCACGCTTAAATTAACGACATATATTAATCAAGCTTTAATCAAAAACACTGATTATAGGTATTTCCTTCATGCGTGAACTAAATACCACGACAGTTAAATTACAGTCAGGTATACAGTAAAAGCCAAGATATTGTCGGTTAAGAGGCAAAATGAGGCAAGTCCAGAAACTGCTGGATGCAAAATGAGGCATATCCATGAATTCTGTAAGTGTAAAGTGAGGCAAGTCCAGTGAAGCCTAGTTGGACTTGCCTCACCTAACACTTAAGGATGTCATGGACATTCCTCATTTAGCATCCAGCAATTTTTGGACTTGCCTCATTTTGCCTCTTAACCGACGAATATGTTTCCATCAAGATTTACTTAAGAAAACGGACCGCCAAGCCTAAAATAAACACAACGATTATAGTCCAGACAATTTCGTATAAAAATCACGAAAATCACAGCTTTTTGGTTACAAAATAATATGGGCAAAAATCGAAGATTCTTACGATAAGAATTTCTTATTCATTGTGTAAATGTACCTACGTATTTTAAAATTATAAAAACTTATAGCAATGGACCACCCTATTTCTTGCTTTAGGTAATACGCTACGGCCTTAAGAAACAATACGACTTCGCTTGCAAAAAATACTACTAGTGCCAAGCTGCAGATATGGGATTCATTCTTTGCTGTGTTACTAGGCTTTTTAGACAGCCAACCTGGTTATCTTTGGCTTGTTGGTGCTGTCCGTTCCAAGTAAAGCAACAGCAAAAACGTCCGTAAGTAGATGGGTGACCTCCATTTATTAAACCGTGTACGGCTGTGTGCTCGTACGGTATTTGGCCCAACAGATAACTATGAGTCTCTGGATCATGACTAAGTTAATGCGTCCTAAGCTAAGAAAATTACTTTAATATTTGTAAATAATCCTGTTAAAAGTTTCTCGAGACGGGTACCCGGAAAACGCCACTAAGTTATTTGTGCACGACACCTACAGTCTAACTCGCAGTGTGTTCGTCTGTGTACTTGATTTAGTTGTGGAAAAACCATTGAGGAACTAGCAAGAGTTCTGTGTGCGTTAACGTTACTTTGGAATCTGCTTAAAGTAATTGACTAGCTTCATATCATTATTATTCCTATTTTAAAAACCCCTCACTAGGCCATTTGAAGAAACAATTGTTGTAATAGGAATACATTCCGACACTCTCAAGGTACTTCGACAAAAACAAATTATAGTACCTTCTAAAAACAAAATTAAATATTAATTGGCAGAGGGCCCAAATTACAGACCCATTCAAAAATCTGTGTGACTAGAGAAAGAAAAGTTGTTTTTGTATAGCTAAAAGTAGGTACTTCTATGTTGGACGATGAAGTGTGAGTTGAATAAGAATTGTGTTCTTTGAGCAGCAAAAGTTTGTAGGTTCCTAAGTCATCAAAAATTGCTGCATGTTTGTAAAAATAAATCATGTTGTTAAAGTTAATTGGTGAGACAGCAAATGCGGATGTGCTAGGTGTCCAAAATCAGTACATTTGGACGGGTAATTATACCCTAGAACAAAGCGATTAATAAGGTTTTGGTGTGTGTACCAAAAAAATACGATATAAAAGCGTGGGTGGTTTGGATTTGGATTAGAAAGCTTAGCAAAAAATTGTATTCAATTTGGTAGCCCAACAAAAGAAGCTGCTTCAGAGTCAGGCATGCTTTGTCTGCTCGTGTGGATGTCTAGATGCCCTATCAGTTGAAAACATGTGGGGTGAATGGTCTTATCTTATATAAGTACTTTGTAGACAGTAAACATTTAATATTTAAATATATAGATTTTTAATTTCAAAAAAAAATAAGATAAAAAAATTTGTAAGTTAATGTACTTGATTTTTCCTACTTCCCTCTGCGTTATAATTCTGTTTTTATTTTTGAATGCAATTACATTATGTAAGTTTAGCCATGACGATTCATCGATTGTGAAATGCACAGTTCTTGTTCTACTTCATAATGCTCCTGCTCATAATTACGTATTTAATTATTTTATGTTGATACAGACACAACACTTTATTTTAAGCATGTTAAAATCGGTAAAGTACCAGCAACACGGTTCAAATTGGGCATTATGTTATTCAATTTTTCAAAAATTGATCACATCTAGCAAATAGGAATTGGTAAATATTTTTATCAACAATTACAAAACCAACCTTCATGCAACTACTGATTGTTGTAGGTATGCATGCACGCACATTGTAAGTATCTAGTTTTGTATTTCATGACAATAAAAGTTAGTCTCAATGAAGATACTTTGGATTTTTTGAGCAGAGTAGATTAGGTATTACGTCTTAGATTAGGCAAATTTGCACATACGTGGCAATTTGACTGTAAAAGTGTCGAGAAATGTCTGCAAACTGCAGACATTTCATATTTTCTTTTGTTAGGATTTCAAACCTTCTCAAATATTGCACAATGATACTACATAGGTACATGCATTACAAAATAATTGGGACGACTGCAAACGAATTTTATCTAGTCTCATTACTGCATATCTATGTAGTTTGAAATACAAGATGAAGATCTTGTGTTTCACACACACAAAAGCTTTTTAATTGTGCTGTAAATAATTTTCAGGTTTCTCATGCCTGATGTGCATGCTTGTCATTTATGTTACAAGCGAAAGAGTACAGACCCTAATATAATTTTTACAAGTTCACTATATAATCACAATGTCGTTCGTATACATGCTAATTAATGAATGATATTATTTTTGTGGTAATCAAAAAATCTAGTATAACAGTTGATGCATGGGAAAACAAGACCCTCGAACCCTTTGTTCTTATTACGCCGTGTACACAGTGTCATTATCGCTTTTTTGCATTTTCGCATGCAGCTCGGTGACGGATGAGATTTTAGAAATGTTTGAAATGCTTATAAGTCACGATAATGATCTGAACTTATAAAATGAACCGAGGTCGCAAATAGCAAAAAGCAAATGAAAGTGTAGCAGGTGCAAAGATATTGGATGAAGCGTATAATTACATTTGGAGGCAAGGAACGCTCATTCACGGGACACAAGGAGGTATGGGCATAGATGTGCATCACTCGCGAATATGAGCATCTCGTCGTGCCTTCATATGTAGGTTCACCAAATTAATTGGTAAATGTAATTATTTAAGGGTGTTAGGGGAGGGTAGGGCTTGCGTTTAGAGGGTAAAGAGTGTAGGGCTTGGTAACAATTTCGAGAAGGAGAATAGTAGGGCTTTCGTTTTTTAATTTTACGAAGTGGAAGATAACATGTTGTCAATTAAAGTACTAACGTTACGTACTTTGGGCACTTTGAACTGAAAATACACGGCATTTTCAAAATTCCCGGCAAATCTTCCACGTTTAAAATGTCTTGCTTTTTGAACTTCTAACCTAAAAACTTCATGCATTTTGAGAATTTTTCAGTGCATTTTCAAGGCATTTTTTGGGCATTTTGAGCTATGTTTTGGTTTTGAGAAAGAAAGAGAAACATTTATTCCAATTGGCCAGAAAAGCATGGACGGTTTTGCACTTCTGTCAGGGATTTAATGTATCCAAATTCTGGACGATTGAAGAGTTTCTAGTAGCTTGTAGAGAAACCCAGCACTTTGAGGGGATAGCATAGAGAAGGGATAAAGGGAGAGAGGAAAGTGAGGCTTGGCGCCTTTGGAGACCAAGGCAGTTGAGTGGCTAATACGTCACGAGTTATTTTTGGGACCGACGCTTCAAATCGACAATCGTCGAGGTTGAATGCGAGTCTCGTCAGTTGCATTTTTATCTCGGATCTGGTCAGTCGGTCTATTCGAGGCTGCGGCTCATTCTAGTTTCAGCTAGAACTTCCCATTTCCCTCCCTTTGTCCGTTCTCGATACCTTTCAGTTATTCGAGAGTGGATTAATAAGTAGTCAGTAGTTATTAGGTAGTTATTATTGCGGTGATGCTATCCATCCCGTGAATCGTTCTAATATCAATTATTCAGTTCCGTATAGAAATCCAATAAGTAATTACATTCCGTAACCTATTGCAAATTCGTTATAACGTTCTGTACCTGTTCACAGTCTATCCAAGTAATTCATGAGTGTGTAATTAAAGTGAACATTAACTATCGAAAGAGTATAAGTGTAGCCAAAGAATCTGCATTCATTTATTGTTTATCATTCGTCACGTCCGAGTCTGAATGCACGGATACATCTGAAGGTTCAAGCATATACCCTAGGTATAAGACGTGGCAAGGATAGGAGGAGCACTCGGGTTCCGGGGAATCCCCGCGGAACAGAGGTGTGAAGCAAAGGCCCGGGCGCTAATTCTATCACAAGCTTATTGAGAGTATGAAGAAAGAATAAAGTGAAACTAAATTTTGAGGCAGTCTTTATTTCCTTTTGGTTTTAGCAGCGACAAGCAAGCTTTTGTAATGAAATCACTTTTGGCGTCTGAACCAAAAATGTTGAATTAGTGGAAAAGTGAAAAAATGAAAATTCCAACTTTTTGAAAAGGTATCAAAATTCGACTGATTGAAAAAAAGTAACCTATGAGGTATAAGCTGACACCAGGTGTGTATTTTAAGTCTGCAGCTGATTAGACTTGCTCGAAAACCCTGACAACGCCACTGGTCGCGTCATACTTAGCATTTAATTATTACTTCTCTTGACAAAAATGGTAGGGATGCAGCGAATATTCGCAATTGTGTATTCGTATTCGCGATAATTCGCGTAGATGCAGCACTATTCGCGAAGCAAATACTTTAGCCGCGAATAACAATGTTCAAGTACAGAAAATGAAAGTTTGTTTACAACTCAAAACAAAAATTGGGTTCGTAGGAAAATTCATTCCCACATCCTTGATTATTGAGTATTCTTGGAAATGTATTTACAGCCTTTAAACTTATTCCCAGAGTTACTTTCAGCTTCAAGGACCTTTTTTCTTTTTTCTTTTGGTTTCAACGGGTAGAAAAATAAAGTTTGAGTTAGAGATACAGCACGGTATCGACAACAACTTTCTTAAGCTCGGCTGCTAACAACACTTGGAGTAGCTAATACAAATATTCGTGATAATCAAGTCGGACTAACAATTAGTTGGTGGTTATTTACATTCCTTTATTTTCTTCCATTCGTTTTCATTTTATAACACGCCGCTAATTGGTAACACATTTTGTCAAACTACATTTGCAGAGTGCAGTTGCCACATTTCGTAGGTGAGGACACAAAAAATGCACATAATTATTCAAATTTGACCAAGAGCAAAACAATTCCGTTTTCAATACAGAGTTCTTGCGATATAGCGTACTTTTTGGGGCGGGTCATTTTTGTACAGTAAGTAAAGAGTACGTTATACGAACAAGTCATTTTAATGTACGGTATAGGAAGTGGCGAAATTTTTTGGGTACTGCATGTACAGGTTTACGTTAAATGGAGGTACGTTATATCGCGCGAGTACTGTGATTCAATTTTGCTCAAAATAAAAATTACATTAACACAGCTGGTACTTTTTAAAGCTGCATCTGGTCTTTATTTTCAAAAACCTGTATCTGTTTTTGTATAAATTTCAAAAAAACCGTATCTGCTTTTCTATTTTCAAAAAACTGTATCTATTTTTGTAAAAATTTCAAAAAAACCGAATCTGTTTTTGTATAAATTTCAAAAAACTGTATCTGCTTTTGTATGAACTTTAAAAACTGAACTTGTTTTTGTGTAAAGTTGAATTTACACAGCCTTGCTTTTAAAATGGTTTTGAAATGCGCACTTTTGTTTTTAGTCAAGGGGTATGCGCCTTTTTGCCTTTGTACCTACCATTTATTTTCTTAAATGTGTATCACGTCGCTTAACACTTTTTTTAATTTCCTCCTCTCTAACAATCGCGGGCAGTGAATTTTTCTTGCTTGTGAGAACCATTTCATTGCCAGCTAAGTTTTTACCCATAAAAAAAACAGGAGCGGATCCAGGAACCTTTTATGGAAGGAGCTAGAGAAAAAAGTTGCATTTACCTTTGTTCAAAATAAAATAATAATATAGCTATTAGCTACTAAATAGAATAATTATTGTACTTTTTAGAACTTTTCGACGTTGACCCTTGCTGCCGTCCAAATTTCCTATAACAACTATCTCCGGAACACGCTAAAAATTAACGTTTATTCAAATGGATTTGCAAAGTAATTATTTCTTAGGAGCTTCAAGCATCAAAGATATACCACCTGTCCAAGCAGTTCGGTCAATTGTTCAGGTTAGTTGTGATTATTTATTATTTACCTAAAAGCAGTAGCATCGGCAGGATTTTTCTGCGTAGACCTGCTACAAAGCTTGACCTTAGCTGATTAGCTGATAGAAGATGCACTTTAATTTGTACAGATTTCAAAAACCTGCTTCTGTTTTTGTGCATCCTAGCATGGCTTGGCGCATAGCAATGCAATACCACATCAGTTTTTTGTCAAGTTCAAAAAAACTGCTCCTGATTTACCGTTACATTATGTAAATAAAACCTGTATCGACTTTTGAATGCATTTAAACTGCATCGGTTTTTGTACTAATTCAAAACTGTGCTTTTTGTTGTGTCAATTTAAAAATGTCATCTTTTTTGTGTAAACAAAAAATGCTTGAGTATTTTTGTAAGTCTCAAGGAATAACAAATAATGTATAAATAATAATAATAAATAATGTTTAAAAAATCACTTGTTTCTGCAAGAATTCAAAAAATGCGTACAGTGGAGTAAGCAGGATATTTTTTCCTGGTAGGCCACCTAAAAATCTTTTCAGTGTAACTAGTAAGTTTCAAAAAACTGCATGAGTTTTTGTATAAACTTAAAAAATGCGTCTGTTTTTGCTTTGTAAATTTCAAAAAACAGCATCTATTTTGGTGTAAATTAATAAAAAATTTCTTGCGTTTTTGTATAAATCGAAAAAAACGGCTTGCGTTAATAAACTTTCAAAAATTGGGTGTACATATTTTTGTGTAAATTGCAAAAACCTACACCTTTAAGATAAAAGTGCAAAATTAAAGCTGTTTATATTATTTAAGACCTACAAAGCTTATCCCTGCCGACACCTTTCCATGTAAAAGCGTTAGAATTGTTTATCACGTGTAATTATATTCTTTAATTTTTTAATTGACATCTTGTGACTAGATTGTGGAGAATATATTCGAAGCCATGGCCATGTCCACGATTAAGGAATCCCGCCAGGTGTCGTTCGCATGGCGGGAATATGGCACTAAGGAGCTACGGAAGAGAGTTGTGATAAAACTCTGCTTCGACTGCCCGAAAAGGTACCAAGGCCTTGACTATTGCAACAGTGGAAACTACTCATTTGAATTCCTCCCGTCATTTTACTTTGACCGAGTCCTGGGCAGACCATTTTCCTACCACGAGTCGAACACCAGACTCGTTGTGATGCATGAGCCTTTAAGTAGGGATTCCGACGACCGTGGATTTAGTACGAAGGACTTGATGAGTCTTGTGTGGAGGAACCCCTTCGCATTTCCAGTTACATCCTTCAAAATCACCACGAAGCACATAAACACACGGGAAATCCAGCATTTCTTTCAGTCCATGGCATCCACTATAAAGCATTTGAATTTGTCGCTGTACTACGACCACCCTTTGTTTAATTTCTACCAAAGTCATCTCATGGAGGAAATTAAAGCTTTGCTCACACAGACGCTTTCAAGTCTCCAGCACTTCGTGCTTCATGTCGATGCTCCTTGGGAATGGGCTTGTCAAATGCAAAATTATGATACGGATTCAACCAAGATTTTTCTACATAACGGTAAATTCTCAAACTTATTTTTGCTAAATGCATTTAGGAATTTTATTAAACAAATTATTAACTGGTTATAAAACGTTCGTCAAAAATTACACCCTTTCAAAAATTTTCAAAATTTTTTTTACACTGTGGAAACGTTTTTTAAAAATAATATGTTTCAAAAACCACAGGTTTTATTATACCATTAAGCCCTGTCAAAAAACGTTAGTTTTAGCCAATACACCTTTTAAAGTTGTTAATTTTATAAATTTTACGCCTGCTAAAAATGTTTGCTTTAGCAATTACACCCTATTAAAAAACATTAAGTAAACAAATTTACGTTTTCAAAATACAGTAATTTGAAAATTTACGCTCTATCAATAACGTTACTTTGACAATTTTGCGCTTTTTGCAAAAGTGAAAAAATATGCTTCAAAAACACGTTAGTTTTAACAATTACGCACTTTTTAAAATGCTAGTTAAAAAAATTACATCATTTCAAAAACGCTGAATTAAAATATATACCTAGTTAAAAACTTTAAAATTAAAAAATTAGGCTCTAAAAAATTAATTATACATTTTTTTTTATTTTTAACAAATTATTTTGTTCCTTCAGAGAAGCTGCCAAAACTTGAGACACTGCGTCTAAGTGGGATGCTCCCTGAAAAGGTATTCGTTGACATAAAAAGAATCGCTTGTTATCTAAAGAGTGCCAGGAATGATGCCAATATTGGGAAATACTTGAAAGAATCAAAGAGAGCATATCCAATGAATCCTTATATGGCACAAATAATGGAAATCCTTGCCTCGCCAAAGTCACTAACGCAGTTCTGTATGGAGCAAATTGCATTCAATTTTGACTATATCATGCCATGGAACAAGTCGCTGGTGATGCAACTTGCGAATCGAATCCTACAAGTTCACGCAAAAACACTCAAGCGTCTGTACCTTCATCCACTACAATGCAATTCTGATCTTCTGCTCCCACCCATGCCCAATTTGAAGCACATACGACTTTGTCCATGCGGAGGTGCAAACACGTTTTTTGTTTATACAAGCAAATTTTCTGAAAATCAAAATCAATTCCACATGTCCTGTCCGTTGCTCCTTAAATTTCCTTCCCTCGAGTCAATTTTCGTTCCACAAGGATTCGATTTTGTTGCTAATTTTGCCGCTTTTCTTGGAGTTGATTCTGTAGGGCCTTTTATATCTGTTCAACTAATTCAAGCAACTCGTAAGGACTACGTTTTCCCACCCGTTTCCAATGAGCTCTGTCATCTGCTTCCGAACGCAATGGTTTCTGAAAGAGGACGAAAACAACGCTTTCCATTAAATAAGTACCTTGAGTGAACATTGAAAATTTAAGTTTCGGAATTCCGCAGTAGGTCTCTAGGAAAGACAGAACAAGTATTCCTTCGCCAGTCGCGGGACTTGACCTATAAGTGATTTTTGAGAATACGTTCCCTATTTGAAGATTTTTACGAAAGGTTAAAAGATCCTTCTCGTCATATTCCTCACTTGTCCCACAATTTTCACAGAAACTTGTTCCTTGTTTCGTCTCCGTCAACTTATGAGTACTATAAAAGCGACTCAAAAGCATTGAAAGCACTTAAAAACATTATAATCTTAGTCGTTAATTTTCTAAACCCAAAGAAATCTAATTATATGTAAACAAACCCCACAGTACAATAAATATTTTGTAAAAAAGCTAAAAATCATTAACTGCTTTTTAAAGCATGAACAGCTTTATTTTAGCTTTCTTGAATTTTATTTTCACGCTCAAGCAAGTATTTTCAGATGAAACAGGCATTTTGGATTATATTAATAATTATATGTAAGTAAAAAAGGTCGTTATTTTTTAATATTAACCTTTTATTTTTGGATATAACAGGAAAATACCGGAGCAAGAATAAATATCTTGTTGACTCTGATGACGACGCGATCGAAAATGTGCTTTTTTCACCCTTAAATTATGCTTTTTGGGAACCCCATTATGCTATTTGTATGTTTTTTTGCAGTCCTATTAAGCTTTGTTACCTTTTCAAAGCCTCTCTGTGTTTATAGTTTTTAGAAAATACTGATTTACATTAAAAAAGCTGCCGTTATATTGGTAAAATGAAAGCAGCTGTTTTACTTCACTTTTCATAGACAAAATTGCTGTTTGGGTTTTAAAACTTCGTTATAAAACTATATTTTACTTCTCCGAAACACCTTTAAGCTTTTTATGCTTTTTTCGAGCCTTATTATGCTTTTTATGCCTTCCGGTGGCCTAACTGATGATGAAACAAAATGTTTTATTCTTGTTTTTCAATGCACCTTTTTTAAAACATCCAAACACGCACCAATATGGAATTATTTTGTTGTCATAACAAGAACAAGTTAAACCAGTCGTACCCCGACCTTTCGTTCCCAGTAAAAATGCATGAGCACTCAGGTTTTCAATACATTACATGAAATAATAACAGCAAAGAGCAAAACTTAAGGCTCATTTCCACTTCACTTTAGCGTCGAAGTTAAAGGAAAAGTACAACTTTGTTGTCTAGTTAGCAATTACGTAACCATGACCACAAAGTAGAAACTTTACCTTCACTCGGTCGCAAAAGTTAAGTGGAAATGAGCCTTTAATTAGTCATACTTTTTGGTCATGTATATGATTACTAATAGGCTTACACAAAAAGGGATTTTTACTCGGGGTATTCTATTTCTCTCCGTCAAAGTACCATGAATGAAGTAACTACGTATATATAGAATCTAATTGCACTGGCAAAACATACCTAAATAAATTAAAAGTTTCCAAAATAATAAAGTTGCAACATTTCCAGATTTAAATGCAGTTCCTATTGGGTAATGTTAAAAAACCTTGTCGAATAACGCTATAATATTATAAACTGACCTCCATGTGATATTTGTTATTTCGTATAGTCTTACTTAATTATTTAGATGAAGACATTTAAATTGGTATGAGTTAAAATAGAACTTCAGTGGCGGATCCAGAAAATGTTCCAGGGGTGGGGGCCTAATGCAAAATACTTGATTATATCTAGTGTATTTGGAGAGGATCAATATTATCTAGTCTAAGTTTGCATTATTTAAATTCCAGTTTTAAAAATTCTTAATCGTATTATAGGCGCTATACTTAATATTTCTTAAAGTTACAAAATCACATTAAGTTTGTTAGTTACCGTTTTCACGCAGAAACGCAGGTTTTAAATTGTATCCTTGTCATTACACTTTTTAATACATTTTTTGTCTTAAATTGCATACCGTCGTTGCAGAGTAAACAAGAGCCTTACGCATTGTTAAAGCATAGCGAATATTTCTTTTTAATGTTTGAACGACGATATGTATAACTCGAGTTTCAAAAACCAACGCAATGGGGAAAAAACGTCATTATTGCATCTCACAATCGTGAAATAAACATGGATTATAGGAGCAAAAAAAAGGAATAAAAAGAATGAGAATAGCAAGATTTATACTGGCTTAAATTTTTTCATGAAGCTATTTTTAAAACTTCACGGTACAGTTCCAAGAGCTAGCGACAGCGCAAACTACTAAAATCTAAGAATTTGAAAACTATTGTAAGATGTCTGAAAAAATGTAGTTGTAAACAATGATACGGTTTCTGTAACAGTAGATCTTACAGCACAAGTTTTGTGGTTAGCAAAAACAATTCGCTCATAAACCAAAAAATATGGAAAGCATGCAAATATACATAACCGTAGAAGTGGTAGAAGTAGTTCACGGAGGAGCAGGAGGAAAAACCGTGATGCAGTCATAGGTTGCATGTCAGAAGAGCGCGGGTAATAAGAGCGTGGTTAAAAGAGCGTGCAATCAGAAGATCACGGATCAAAAGAACGCGGTCAACAGCGCGTGGTCAAAAGCGCACGGTCGGAAAAACGCCGAGCCACTAGAGCGCCCAGTCAAAAAAATGGACGTCGAATTTGGCAGAGGGAGCGCCTTAAAAATAAAAACATTTCTAACTCTAGTGGTCGCAGTAGTCAATGCATTTAAATGAAATTTAGTATACGAGTCATTATTATTGGTCTACGCTTTTGCACGTTTCAGCCAAATTGAATGGTTTGGTTTGGCAGCTGGTGATCGATTTATGTACGTTCTAACTGCAGCAACCGCAAACGTCAACGTATCTTGATTAAACTTACCACACATATTCAGTAGGTCAATTTAGGTCACCCTTACTGAATTCAGTCATATTGGATGGCGGGTTTGTCGGCGGGAAAGGAAATAAAATTAGCATTTTTTTCTGATTTCCATTCCCCGGCATGGCTGGAGTTGCTACGGTTTACAATTTAATGCACAAGTAGATAAACTGGAAGTTTTTTCATCAACAAAAAAATTCCTGCACACTATTTAATGCAATTATTACAGGATGAAAAAAATTCAAATAATAAATAACGATGCTACAACTTAGTCCGTGGAACAAAAGCGAAACTGCAATCTGCAATTTTATTGCTTCATAGAATTGTGAGGACAATCAAAAAATCAAAACTAACTCTATTGGAAATTAATATTCTGAAAATACGAAGTACAAACGGCTAATTTTCTTGCTTTTTGTTTCATTCTTTCAAATCGGCATTTGGCTTGAGCATTACAAAAAATTTGAAGCTTAAGCATCTCCCGTTTTCCTATTACAATCATTTTTGTACAATAAATACGTGGTCTACAACAAGAACTAGTTTAAATAAAATAAGAGCAAAATATATAAGGATTTCAAGGGCAACAAGATTAATGATCGGCATGGTCTGGTCTAGTCCTGATTTTATGGTCTGGTCTGGTCTGATTACGTAGGACCAGACCATTTCGGACCAGATGGATCGAAATTTTTTCATTCGCACTTCAGAAACTCGAACAAAAGTGGAAATTGGGTTTTTGGAGGACTACTTCTGAGTTGTTTATGCTTATGAGATAAGATTATGTGAAATTATGGAAATAATAATTATTTTTAGTAATCCTTAGATGAATTTTGGTTTGTTTTTGCAAATTTTTGGAGTAATTTTTTCATACATAGTTGGACAATAAAGTCTGGTCTGGCAAAGTATGGTCTGGTGCTAAATTCTCGGACCAGACCGGGCTATTGTATATCCCTACTACAAACTACTACAGCTAATACAACTACTACAAGCCCATTGATGCCACGTTTCTCACTTCCAAACTACTACATCGCTTTTCAATAGGTTTTTAAGACTGTGCTACTACCACGTCCAATATTAACTACTTTTGGACACTACGGCTCTACAACAAAATGGCCGACCTGATTGCTTGGCCACAATTTAATTTAAAATGGCGGCCTAAATTCCTTGGTCGAACTACTACATGAGTTTTTATTCGCATTCTGAGCACTACATAACTACTACAAAATGGCTGCCCTGATTGCTTGGCCACAATTAAATTCAAGATGGCCGTCCTGATAGCTTGGTCCAACTACTACAAGATGGCCGTCCTGATAGCTTGGCCCAACTACTACAACGTGGCCGTCCAGATAGCTTGGCCGCAATTAAATTCAAGATGGCCGCCCTGATAGCTTGGTCCAACTACTACAAGATGGCCGTCCTGATAGCTTGGCCCAACTACTAGCCCAAAGCTATCAGGGCGGCCATCTTGTAGTGGTTGAGCCAAGCTATCAGAACGGCCATCTTGTAGTAGTTAGGCCAAGCTATCAGGACGGCCATCTTGTAGTAGTTGGGCCAAGCTATCAGGACGGCCATCTTGAATTTAATTGTGGCCAAGCAATCAGGGTAGCCATTTTGTAGTAGTTATGTAGTGCTCAGAATGCGAATAAAAACTCATGTAGTAGTTCGACCAAGGAATTTAGGCCGCTATTTTAAATTAAATTGTGGCCAAGCAATCAGGTCGGCCATTTTGTTGTAGTTGCGTAGTGTCCTAAAGTAGTTAATATTGGACGTGGTAGTAGCACAGTCTTAAAAACCTATTGAAAAGCGATGTAGTAGTTTGGAAGTGAGAAACGTGGCATCAATGGGCTTGTAGTAGTTGTAGTAGC
>JAAXYX010003533.1:0-14178 GCA_036851915.1 Ptenothrix huangshanensis | reverse complement strand
CTGGAACTGGAATGGACAGTTGTTTAGATTTTAAAAATGATTTCAAATGTAAACTTGCATATTTACTGAACAAGTACGCATTTGAAATTGTGCGAGGAGGCATAAATGTTTTATGCAAATGGAAATGAAAGAAAAATTGTTATTTGTATTTAATCCGTCTAAATACCTATTGTGATTCTTTATTTGCACATTAATAATATGCGTCGTTGGCAATCACTGAACAAATGAGATATGAAAAATATGCTTTGGTGTAGTAGTAGGTAGGTATACTAATATAAACATGTGTGCTTTTTTCAACTTGCTCTGCATTATGCACACCCAAGTATGAAAGGAGAGGCAGACAGAGCTTCGTGCTTAATGTTTCTCTAGATCCTTGTCCTTGTATCCGTGAGGTTTGTAAGTAGGGAGATAGAAAATGCAAATCCAGTTTGTTTATCCAAGCAAAGGCTTGAAATGAAAGGAGTAGAAGATACACTGAGTTTGTGCATAATGAGACCCTCAATAAATTTAAACGCTCTGCTTTTGACCTCCGTAATTTGTTGATCGTTTGGAATAGTGAATTCAGACAATTATTTGTCACTGAAGCTTTAAAAGATGAGTCTTCTCTATGCATGCCGTTGGGGGAATGATGGCTCTCTAGGTACATAAAGGGAACGTAGGTACATATACATATACCAATAGGTATGAGATGAGACTGCTCTTTCAACACAGTATTCCAGTATTTACCTACATAGTGCGAGATACAGTGTAGAATTGCGTTCTGTCAGCTGAGCCGAGTATTCGTTTGAGTCGTGGAGTCAAGAAGAAAGAATCTGAGGCTTGCGCCCGGTGAATTAAATAAGTGATAGGTGATTAATGGAAAATCAACACGAAAGGCAGGGGGTCCATTTTCATTCTTCTCTCTTGTCTATTATCGTCTCACAGACAGTCATTGCTGTACTGGTCTGGTCTGGTCTACTGCACTCCTCGACTCAACTCAACTCAACTCGACTCGACTCGACTCGACTCTGAGCCTGAGTTCTATCGAAACCTTCATCAACCTCGCACATAAAAGTCTCTAGTGTCAACTTCACGAGTTTATTTATCCTTGGAAAAAAGTAAAAACCCTCGTCTTCACTTTCTCACTACACTCTACAAACTACAACACTATTAACTACCAGGCGCTGATCGTCTCTGCTTAGGCTGTCAACCTTCTCACATAATTTTTTAAATCACATTTTTTATCTTTCTCATCAGACACCCGATACCGATACACCATACACCACACAGATCTCGACACATATAGAGCGTGGCATTCCATGCTATGCTATGCTATCCTTCTCATTCTCCTTCTCATTCTCCTTCCCGTCCTGTTAGTCAACAAACAAGCAAATAAGCAAACAAACTGTCACGTCTACGCTCCATACTCTCTACTCAAGCATGTTTCTATGTATGTATACCTACGTAGCTAGTAGCTACCAACTACCAACACTTGATTCCTTCTGTCTCTCATATGTCTCTCAATGGCATCCACCAACCTGGCAATCTGTCCGACCAACAATTACTTATGTCTTTTGTGCGTGTGTAGCACGTATAAGTTAAAAATTACACTTTTCAAACGCTTCGGTTGATCTTTTACAACCTTTCACTCTCCTACTCCAAACCCTCTCAGTTTTCAATTTCAGTTTCACTCTCAGTTCACAACTATGAATTGAATCTATTTGTCGTTTATTATCTTGATTAATGATGGCCTCCTTTGAGTACTGGAGTAATTTTTACTATTTATAATAAGTTAGATTAATCTCTATCACAAACACTTTTCATTTTTTTAAATCGTTCCAAGTATTAACTACACAATTAATTTCCTTTCTTTCTTCCCGTCTGGGGTTCCATCTTGACTTTGTAGGTAGGTACCTACTTTAAATGTGGACTCGTTTCCCAATCACCCCTTTCTCCATGTCCATGAATCAATACAAGAATCAATGAGCAGAATTAGAATGCTGTGTTGTATCCAATGGCATTGAATCATTGAACTGATTCAATATTAATTCTACGTTCTCTATACCTCCATGAATTATAGGGAGGTAGGTTACTATAACTATATGACTCTTGTGATGTGATCGTTGCAACAGCACCTTAGACTTATCGTTCGTTATTGGTCCATAATGTAAACTTTGCATTGTTTTAAGCCTGATATCTTTAAAGGATGATAATGTTACACAACACACACATCACACCCAGGAAAATAAATACAGGAATTCATGTTCAGTCCATTCATGCTCCCAGACTAAATTCTGTATTATGCTTAAACACAATAAAATTGTTTCGTTTCCACCAACTTCGGAAAAATGCTTTGTGAATTCATTATAATTCATGAGGACAGATAATAAGCGAGAAGATAACATGAAAAGACTAGGTTTTGGTCGAATGTTTGTGAATGAGGAGATTCAGATTCAGAATCGCAGACTAAATTCCCGAGTCAAATGAATGGAAGGCATGAAAATTTGTCAGTGAGCTGAGAATAGACTATTTGGGAGCAGTTGAAGACGGGAAAAAAGGAAATGTAGGATTGTGGATGAGCCGGTGGTGGAAATCACAAGCTGAGGAAGATGGAAATGGAAGAATTAGAATGGAGGTATGTAGTTAGTAATTGGAGGGATGCGGTGGTAGCTGGTAGTGTGTAGTCGGGAGTCGTGAGTTGGAAGGAAAAAGAAGAAAAGGTAGAGGCAGACGGCGGCCGAGAACGGACCGAGCGAAAAAGAAGGGAGAACATTTATTTGAGGCTGTGGATGGGATGAGCCACATGAGACGGATTGGACCATTAGAAACAACTGACTCTGTGTGAAATCAATTTGAGAAGAAAATACATCAAAATTCATTCGTCTAATCTCCGTGAAGTGTCATCCGATACAGACTGTATGAATAGAATGGGATGACGCCACGGATTAGCTCTGTCTCTTCCTTCTGCTTCCAACCACGCATTTCAATCATCTACATTCATATGCATACGTAGCCGAATATTTTTAGCCTTCATAACTACGCAATACTATCCTCTCCTCTCCTTTCCTCGCCGCTCATCTCATCTCCTAACCTAACATCTGAATTTCTGAATCCTCAATTTTCTCATCCATTCGCACCCCACATACATATTTAATCTTCTTTCCACTCCACTCCTTCCTCCTCCAGCTTTTCCGCTTTTCCTCTATCCAGCCAGACAATGCAATAGAATGCAAAGTGCAATGTAGAGTTACACACAATGCTACACTACACCCAATAAAGCACAGCATCTCTCTACACACACCATAAGCTACTCAAAATGGCACGTCGAAATAAATTGTATTATGGAAACCAGCGACCTTTGAATATAGCACGATTATAAATTATAAATAAACCTATTTAACATTTACAATAAAATTGTAATTTCATGGCACTGTCTGTGCACACGTAGAGAATCGCAATACATAATTCCTCCTTTATAATCCTGACCATCAAGTATGAAGAACCTTTGAAGATGTAATGTAAGCACAGCATCTGGATCTGGAATCTGTATAAAGTCACATTCTCATTCTCATTCGCATTCGTACTTACATTGCATGTATCTTCCTCTTTGCGACATTTATACATACATACCTATACAGACTCTCACGTCAGTGTAATTGTAAAAGAGTCCCAGGTTATTGTATAAATAAAAGTAAAGTTTGGATCAAAGTTTTTGTGAGGGAAATCTACCTAAGGAAAATATGCTGACAAAAGGTTAGAGGAAATTAAAAAGTTTGAATGCATGGGGCTATAGACAGGCATATGTAGAGTAGAGTAGAGCTCCCCGTTCTACATACTTGGAGAGACCTACTGTGACAGTGCCTCTGACTGTGGGGTAAGGTGGAAGTGGAAGGAGTAAGACATGAGAGATCAGAGCCAGAGACAAAGTCAGAGTCAGAGTCAGTGAGCTGAGAATAAAAAAGAGTCGACAGCAGATAGACAACAAGATGAGAATAAACTAAATTCAGGAAGAGAAGGATTTGGGACGGAGGCTGCTGTAAGACGAGAACCAAAAAGATTATTAAGTATAATTCATATTTTTACATAGGCCATTGGCATTGCCATTGCCATTGCCATTGTCATGGCCATGGCCATGGCTATTGCGAACGTATGAGGATATGATGTGGATGTGAGATGATATGAGTTGGATTTTGGATTGTAATGCAAGTATTTTATTAAAGTGGATATGTAAGTCGGCGTATTTGTGAAAGTGAGTGGAGTGAGTGTGTGTGAATGTGAGTGTGTGTGTGGATCTCTGGTTGACTTTGGTGATGGTGATCGTGACTCGTGGCAATGGCAAGTTTCATAATGCAATAAGTTGATATATTTGTGTTCTGGAGAGTATTATAAGTATTATGTGACTGACTTAGTGTATGGCTACGCACCCAGCCTTATTATGAGAAACGCGTGCACGTGCTCCCTCCCGTTCGCTGGATTTATTGCAACTTTCGTAATAAAAACTGATGTGTATATGCTCTTTGGTAGTCTGTAATTTTAGACAAATCTGTCTATTATTGATCTAAATACTCTCATGAAAAATATTTTCCATATCACTGAGCAAAATGCGAATCTATTTCCCGTACACAAAAACTTCCAGAACAATAACTTTCATTTCAACTCCTCCTCCAAATCCTGTGACATGACGTATATGCCTAAATGAAAATACTTTCATTTCATTCCTACAAATATCCGCAGTTTACATCCACGCTCTTACCCATTTCTTTCATTTCTTTGCTAATCCTACTCTCTACTTCCCAACGATAATTCACTCCCATTCTCTCCCAATAAAAGGCAATAAGCAAAATTCGACAGAATAATAAAACCATTCACAAATAGATACTTTTTTCTCCTAGAGATGCTTCCACTCACTCTGTCTCTCCTTCTCTATTTTCTAGTAGCACTTGTCGTGTGTACAAACAAAACAACTTGTGATGCAAAACTCATTCCCTTTACACCTTCATACTCTTCACTGTAGGTATTTGCTTTCCTTCCCATGACATAACACTTTATACGGAAGGAATTCATCCTCGAGCGAAATCCTAACACCCACTCTCCACCATGTGAATGACGTTGATGTTTGTGCAATTCGGAAATCTTTGTGGAGGGTAATTATTATTATAGTATAGAATGTGCCTTTCAAAGTATTCAATAAAAGGTGTGAATTTACAAGGATGAGTTGGTTTTCGCTCCGAATTGGATCTCGCGTTTCGTCTTTGTGGAAAGTACCAAGGACTGGGATAGAAAACCTCGTATAATGTCACACTAAAGTGTACTCTCGGAGAGTTCTAATCTTGTGAATATCCTGTGCTCTGCGTGCTATGGTAGATGCTTATAGGAGTGGACTAATGTAGGAGCTGGTGCCGGTATATAGGGACACCGGGTGTGAAAGGAATATTATATTGACGTAGTTGGGGGTTATGAAGATTACTTGGTTTCTGTATCCCAGTGTAGTAAAGGCTATGCCTTGGCATTGGCATTGGGTTTCTATGGTGGAGCTGGAGGAAGGTAAAGACATTCTTATGTAGGTTCGTCTAATGGCCATTCCCTTAAGTGTATATACCCATCAATGCATTATGCACATGCGTTACACATTACTTTACGCTACATTCACAGACTGCCGACTACTACGTTGTGCATTGGATGGGATGATGGGATGGGATGGAAAGGAAAAGAGCGGTTGGATGTAGAGTGGTAGTGAATGGGGTTAAAGCACGCCGAGGCTCATTTAAAAGTTTCTTATGTTTTGTTGGCTCTTTAGTGAAGACTCAGAGCCGGTAAGGCTGAGGACTGGAGTGCACCTTAATGTTTCAATAGGAGAGATAAAATATGAGTGGTGAGAGATAGAAGATGGGATATTTTATTAAAGTTGTCGAGTCGATCGACGAGTCAATCTCACCATTTGGCGACGGTTATTAGATGTCGACGGTGAAGTTTGCGAATAAAATGCATGGTGAGGACGAACATAATATTTTATGTGACAGAAATGAAGACTGAATTGAGGCGAACGGGGTTGACAACAAGGAGTGGAGAGCACAATATGCGAGGGAACATGAGAAGAAGCCCAGGGATGGGAGAGAGAAGGAGGATGAAGATGAAGACTGGAAGAGTGCGAGTGCGAGTGTGTACGAGTCATAGAAGGTGTACAAGAGAGTACAATGTACAAGGGAAAAATAAATATAAAAATCAACTGTGAATTTGAGTCGGAAACGGTTCGGATTTGTTGGCATGTTTGAGTGTGATGTAATGTGCTGGAGTCCCCGTACATATGTCCCGGAGTGAATCTGTGGAAAGGGAATAGACATGAAGGTGACGGAAGAAGGGATGCAATACACTCATGGCATGTGCTATTGACATTCCTGCACTTTCCTCGGCTCAACGACTACGAGATGACGATGACGATGAGGATGAGGATGAGGATGAAGGGAACGGGATCTCGACTCCAATCACAAATATCTCACAGCATATAATCTACACAATCATCCACCGAATCTGAGTCTACATCCATCCACGCATATACGAGCCATTCCATTCTTACTCCTACAACTACACGAGACCAGGCTATTGAGGAAACCATGTACATGTCGAAAGTATCTATAGATATTTATGGGCTGTACCATGTGTGCTTCTCCCTGTGCGTCTGTGTGGGGGTAGCTTTGGCTTTTGCCTTTGCCTTCCTTGGCTTTTCCTTTCCTTCCACTTTCCCTTCCTACCCGTAGTCTACCTATGCACCCATGCCCATGTATATCGGGAATTCGAACAATTTTGATTTTATTCCCATACCCATACTCCTCTGGCTTTGTTCTCTCTTTTACTCCACTCAAGTTTGTGTGCGGACAAATAAACTGGAATCGGTTCGAGCTCTGTCTTCCATGTCGTAAAATGCAACATAAACACACGAGAGCTATTATGATATCATCATCATCATCTATCACCAACAACTACTCGTCTAATTCACTCCTAGCTCCACTACAGTACAGCACAGTACAGCACATCCCCAGCTTTCAACTTCAACAACAAACTCATTAGCTCAGCACAACACAACCTCAACGTATGCTTGCACAATTAATTGTAACTCATTTGAGGACATGAATTTCATTTTACGTAACAACTCAAGATTAATTGTTTTCTTTGTTTATACACAGATAATTGAGACGATAGGAATCCCCGTATGTGTGTATCCAAAGTCCAAAGTAAAGGCAACCCGCTCGATTCCTACTCCTTTCATCCTTCCCATTCCCATGCATCCTCAGACTCTTCTCTTACAAAACGCATAAATGTTTTCTTTTTAATAAATTCATCCCGCATTTCCCTCTGAACAAGGAGTAAGGAACAACGAGGAAGAGAGGAGTTTAGGGAAAAAAAACTAAATTTGCAAAACTTCAAAACCGTAGAAGTTACAGTAACGTTAACTAATTACTCTGTGTATAGCTATGTTGGAACATCCGAACAAAGTTACTTTTTTGTATACTCACAACTTTTACCAGGCCTAGAAAAAAGTAAGTGATAGACAGCTAATTTTTGTTGGACAAGAGAACTTCTTTTGACTCAGATGTTGAATTTTTTTAAAGACTCGGAAAAAAAGATTAAAAAGAGAGAAGGAGGCGGGCGGTTGGATAATAAAAATAATGTGAGAGAAAGGGAAATTTATTTTCACTTTTTCTTCTCCCAGCTCCCGGTTCCTTCTGCTGTGCTCTGTGCTGGAATCCAATAGCTATACATATGACTACCTACCCAAGATTTATTCTTCTATATAGAAGACAGACTTGCAGAACACATATGGGGAGTTTGGGCTAGGCTTTATCTGTGATATCTTGGTGTGGGTTTGAGATGCTATGGTTTGGTTTGGTTTGGGCGGTGGGATGAAAGAGGATGAGATATAATTATGAGAGTCGGTGAATGGCAATTTAATCTTGATGATAATGGGATGGAAATTGAAGATTTCTCATGGAATGATGGTTCTATTGATGCAATATTTCATGAAAAATATACGCTAAAGTAAAAGAGATGAGATCATCAGGGAATGAAATTAAGATGTTTTTTTCTCCTTCGAGCCATCATCATGAGCGCAGTGGAGAATAAAAAAAGAAGCCTAATTATCAAAAGCATCAGTGTTTTTGGCATGTGCTTTTCTAAATCGCGAAAAATTATTCCATTAAGCGATTAAATTGGACTAGGGAGTTTTTTCAAAGACCTCTGATCCGCTTCCATCCATTCATATGCATCCTTTTTTCTCCAACTTGAACCTACCAACTCCAACATTTCTTTTATACGGGTATCTCTACCAAATTATAACTTGTTCCGAACTCACCATGCTCCTATCTTTATATAATATGTCTGGCGATGAGAGCGAGAGACTTTCAAAACAAAACAGAAAATCTCTTCACAGAAATCTGAATAACCCTTTATTATTTTTTTCCTTCCTTATTATGGTGAGCTAATAAGTTGATAGTAGGACACAAGTCTATACCGATAGGACACAATTTAAATAAATAAACCAGCCTTCATATACATGCTTATAATTATTTGTACAATCATAACCAACTTAATTTCCTCCTCATAGGTACTCTGTAGATCGGATCATATTAGTTTTTCTACTTATATCAAGCCTTAAAAACCATTTAGGGTCCCACTCACTCTCCAAACTCGAATACTTTCGGATAAATTTTTCTACCAACTTATAAGACATTCATGCATGTACCATACCATCAAGTACCAGGTTCTCTCTCTCTCTCTCTTCTCTCTCTCTTGCTGTTCGGAGAACCAACTTCTACACAGTCAGATTTCCTATAGACTTTTTAATTATACAAGGATTGAATGAAGGTAAGTACCTACATGTTCCTATTAATAGGTATGAACATATACATAATATGCCACGCAGCATTTGGGAGGATATTTCACGAGTCCACATCAACTTTCCTCTTTCTTATCCTCCGGCCTTATAATTACAAAGCTTGAACAACATTACATACTAGCCATATATACATAGGATCAAAGTCATGTACGTAGTCATCCGGAATGTTGGAATAATAAAATATAAGGTGCCTTAGTTAAACAATAAACCTTCGACGGGAATTCTCTGCGAAAATTAAAATCACCCATCACATCGTCATATCCAACTTTTTCTTAGTTCTCTCTCTCTCTGACTATTTCCTCGACTTTTTTTTATTTTTTTATTCTACCACTTGAGCTGGTACTGGTGTGTCAAGAAAAAGTTTTCTCCGTCTTTAGCCAAAACAAATTCCATTACCACTAGCAATTGACTGGAGCTGTTTTAATCTTGATTTTAAATGCAGACAAAACAGAGCATATAGTCTTTTAGTCTTTCTTCTCCTCCCAGGGCTTCTTTTTTCTACTCCTCATCCTTAACCTCAGAGCCATGCCTTGCGTTGCGTTGCTTGGGATGGGAAGAGATTTTCCAATTTTTATTTTTCTTTCTCTCGTCCTTCTTTCTTTACCACTTATGTAAAACTCTTAAAACTCATAGAGAAGAGAAGAGATGATTTCGTTTTCCGTATCTTTTTATTTGCCATCGTCTCATGCTGTGAAGCCCACAACCACAACTCAGTCTCGTAAGACCCCCGGAAATTTCTTTTAAGTCACCAACTTTTCCTTCAACTAGTTTATTCTTACAATTTCACTCAGTAGATCTGCTCACGATAGTCTTTAATAACCAAACAACCAGCCTTCCAGTCGTCCATCCAGCCAACGAACCAACAACCAACCAACCAACCAACCCCAACACCACCCATCATCAGCTTTTTATTCTGCTGCTGCGGTGACGACGCGGATATGAGAAAAATTTACTGGAGCAAAATTATGTGTCGATGGCGATTCTGATCTGTTCTATGAAGCATTCTTTAAAAAATTTCCTTAAATTTCCTTGCTTTGAGGCAAGGAGATTCTTAAGGTCTATGGATTATTCCCACTCATAATTGAAATCGAAATACATGTAGAAAGACGGGAAACAAGGAATAGTAGTTTGGTCATGGTGCATAAAGAATATTGACTTACTTACGTCATACACCTACCTACATGGTTGCTGGAAGAAAGTATTTGTAGTTATTAACTGAACGTCAAAACCACACGAGAATTATGCTAATTTCTAGTCAAATATCCTCCACCAGCCCCAGCTCAAGTCAGAATTTCCCAGCCACTTTTAATGGACGCTGTTGCTGTTTTTTAAGACCAAGGAAAATCAAGTACGAAGGATAATTACACAAATACATATGCATTATCCTATGGACCAGTAAGGAATTTCCGTATCTTTTTTGTCTAGCTACTTTCTTTACTCTCAGCTGGAGAAGAAGTACGTAGCACTAGAACTGGAGCTGGAGCTGGAACTGGAACTGGAACTGGAACCGGACGGAGGAAAGAGGCCTCGGAGAGTCGCAGGATGTCTGCTATCAACGTTCGAAAAGTTTCTGGGTAAAATACTTGAACAGTTTAGCTTTATGCATGGATTAAAAAGCCCATTATATCCTAACAATAGAACTTACATAACTTTATAAATAATCCGGACACATTGTTATGAATGCGACGATGACGATGACGATGACGATAGTCCACACTGCACTGGATTCGTTCTTTGCATTCATGCACCACAGTCAACTAAATACCTACTGCCGAATTTGAGACTTTGAAACTTTTCCCAATACAGTAATATAGTCATACTGTGCCGAATAAGAACAACATGGGAATGAAAATGAAAATGCAAGCGGAATGAGATTCAATTAGGCGTGAATGCAAATGGATGCATGCATCGGAGTACGAGAACGAGAACGAGAACGAGTGCGAGAGTAGGACTTACTCCATGTCCATGTTCACTTTAGAGTAAATGATTGTTGCAGACACACATTAAAAGCATTCATAATTTTATGCATTTGGGACTGGAGAAAAAAAGGATGTAGTAAAACTGCGTCGACTATAGTATTTGTAATTCAAAATGTAAACTCAATTTGTAATAATTCAGTTTTATCACATGGTCGTTAGTCTTTAGGTGGAAACTTTTTTCTTTGGTCATGTGTGCACAATGCAGTTCATGTTCATATCCATGCGACATGATTTCCAGTTAATCTTAGGTGCATGTATGTATGCATGTGTCATGATTTCAGTGTTGTGAGCAATGCCATGGATTTGGATTTGGATGTGGATTTGGATTTGTAGGGAGTTGATAAAAACGTTGAAAGGAGTCTCGTGGAATAAAACTTGAACGAATGAGGTATGTGTGTGTGTGTGTGTGTGGAAGAAGGGTAAAGGAGACAGGACAGGAACATGGATGGAAAGATGAATACACAATACGTGGTAATAACGAGGAAAGCAGTGATGCATGTTAGTTAGTAGATGAATAGAAGATTGTGTGATGGGTAGGAGGGAAGGTAGTTGCCGAAATTACCCGAGTTCTCTGCTCTGGGACCAATGAGGGCTTCCAGAGAAGGCTGAGCTTCCACCACGTGCAGTGAAAATTGTCGGGAAATCAATGAGGACAGGGCGGGAAGGGTTTCCCCTGCTACTCGCCTGGCCTCTCAATCTCAACGTGTACTATAAACTTACCAAATCATCGCCAACCGTGTTCTCTCCAGCAACCAAACACACACACACATACACACACTTACGCAAACATAGACAAACTGTTCCGGCAGTCCAGGGTCTAGTCTTCATCATACTTTGGACCGAGTCGGAAACCAATCTGGGTACTCAACTACTTTCGTTCCTTCCGTAATAAATACAAACTCCCACTTTCTACTCTACTCCCTTAATACTAGTATAATTATTTGTAGCCTAGTAGTGATTTCTGACCTGGTCTCGTATCAATCACAAAGAATGTGGCAATACAGATAATGTGGTACATGGAACAACTTGAGGAATCACGCACAAATTACACAATGTAATGTGAATGTAGGGGAGGTTTACACAAACAGACAAACGGGAAAGATTCTACTACAGTCATCTATAATTTAAGAAATTACAAAATCACAAGGTTTTCCGGCTTCCGCGTTCCAAGAGCAAACTAAATAGATTTTCTAAATGTGTGACTAAGGTGAAGTGACCTGAATTATTAGAATGCTTCCGAATGTCCTAGGCCCGGCGCCACTGTATCATTCAGTTTTGAAAAATTTGTCTGAGAATCACCACCACCACCATCACAATCTACATCCAGGAGGGTTTTTTATGGAAAATTTGCTTCGCGTAAATGGTCGGGAGCATGGCATTAATGGTATTTCTCCACCATGCTCTCTCAAGACTGAACCTACGATGATTTCACCATCGACCCAAGCTGACAGCTCTTCACCAGTTTTAATGGGATCCCCATTGACTCCTTCAACAAGTCCAAGTGTGACAGGTTTGTAAATTATGAATTATTCCTACATGAATATCTCTACAAATACAAATTCCTATTTTTCTCCGTAGTTCTCTGTAGGATTGAGACGAGACGAGGCAAATTTAGAGTTTAGATTGAGATTGGGATTTCTAGTACAATTACATAGATGCAATTGGCGGTCGTTGTCGTAGTCGTAGATGGTTTTCCTGTGCAATATGTGCAAGTGGTAATGGTGTGGTTGGATCAAGTTTGGATTTGGACGGTGGATTGAAATTGATAATGCATACTTGATATGTGTTTGATTTTAGGGAACGGAACTGCCTCACTTACGGTGGGAATCACAGCGTCGTACACATTTGAGGAGGAGCGAAGGTGTAAGTCGCGAGAGATAAAGCATTCAGATATACAATTAGGGTGCCAGAACAATTACATTGGTGGCGGGAGTGGATCCATGTACCAACAATGTGTTTGTGTTAGTAGTCCTTCAGACAGTGAGTGTTCCTCTTCAAAATTGTCGTCGGCGACAACGACAGCGAGTTGTTTTCATGACACAGACTCGTCGACGTCTTGCAGTAAAAGACCCGAAGAGAATTGCACGTGTCGCCATCGTAGCAAGAATCCCAGTGAAATCAAGAACAAATGTGAGGACAACAGCAATAACAATAATACTCGGAAACCAGTGTTGAAATTTAGCGTGAGTGCCATTCTTGGAGGAGATGACCATAAAAGCGACAAGAATGGCGCTGAATCGACGTCTGTCTTCAATGCCAGTAAGCATTCTCACCACATGCTAGCCCATTACACCCACCCAATCTACTCACGCACAACCAGCCACTTTCTTAGGCATAACCATTCCATCATCACTTCCCGACTTTCCCCTACTTTCCATTTCATCCGATACCAACATCACCAACTCCAACTTCTCTATAACCCAACATCACATTCACCACACACAAACACTTCCACTACGGCATTCATTCCTCTTCCCACACTCAACTTCTCTCCTTAATAATTCCGTTTCATCCCACCTTCCGCCTTCCCTTCGAATCAAATCACATTTTCACAAAACACCAACAGCTCCTACCCAAGTCAATAAAATCATATTAATTGAAAAGGCACTACAATAATCATTCCCAAACCTGTCATTCTCACAACAGGCTTAGCCTAATTATCCTGACCACATGTAATTCCATTCTAACCATTCTCTTGATTTACATATTCAGCAACATGTTTCCTTCCATTCAGTCAACATTTATTCAATATATGTCATCTTGTCCACATGAATTAGGAAATGAGAAGAATGACGTCTTTAAGTACATTTCCATCCTTTCACATGATTTTTATCCTCCAGCATTTCAACAGATCAATCGTGAGTTCACTTTTCCAACATTTTCCAAATTTTCTAGTGCCCCTTCAATAAGTCTGTGTTTTCCTGGGGTGTGTGGAGTGTCTTATCACACGCCTATAGATTCCCTGAGTAGATAGTTGACTATATTTTCATTATTATTATTTTCCAATTAAGAAATTCCGTTCATGACCTGCATTTAAGAATGCCTGTTAAAGGAATGGGTGCAGAGTTCAAGCCAACCTTGTAAAAAAACTGCGGCCAAGTCTTTAGAAAGGTTTGATCTTGGACGAAATCCTTGCTTTTGCTGCTAGCGCTAATTTAGGCTTATCTTTTCACAGTCATGACCGGACTACTGTTGACGTAGATCGCGGATACTTTATATCATCGATGTTGCTATGAGCAATTGTTTCTCTATTCAAATTTTACCTTGGCCTGCAGGCTTAAGTCAACTATGGTTCTGTTAGTGAACACATCTTTCACTAGTGCCCAGATA
>JAAXYX010003532.1:0-14180 GCA_036851915.1 Ptenothrix huangshanensis | reverse complement strand
TTTATTTAAAAAAAGAAAGGAAAAACGATCAAATACTAGTCCAACTTTAACTTTCTGTTCGTACATATATCATTGGTACTGCTGTTACCTACTATTACTATTGTCACTGCTATTGTTGACCAAGGCTACTACTGCAAACTGCAACTACGATATAACTTTAATTATTATAGATTTTACATGCGTCAAATTCCGACTGAAAACTAATTACTTAAAAACTTAGTAAAATAAAGGACTAAACTGTAATTAGAAATTTTCGTCTACATCGATATCAGAATCCATGCAATCGTGATCGTATTAATCAGGCACCTAGTAATATTCTGATATATATCGCATTACAATATTATCGCAATTCGCAATACAAAAGTCGCATCGCAAGTGATTTGTACAGATTTAAAGTAATAAATTCTAGATTTGACAAGTTAAAGCGGGATATGAAAGAGTTAAAAGAATTGAAAGTGCAGCCGTTGATTCGCTCGACTTGAACGGATTTCACTTTACCCTTGTAGTACAATTGTGACAATAAGATAAACAAAAATGTCTGGGTACGACAATTTAATAAGTCCGAGGTCGAGGGCTCCGATAGTATTTTCAGAGGATGAAGGAGATGTTCATGTTGACCACGAGGTTCATGAGGAAGCTCGGCCAAGAAAAAAGATATCGTCGTCGGCGAGAAAACAGGTTAGAAAAATATCGTGAACATTTTTGTTGTCGTCGCCACCTACTTCCATTGGTCTGGTCTAGTCTGGTCAGTGACATTGGAATTAAATTCTCTTGAGTTTTGATTTCTTTTATGAGAGTAAGAGATACATGGATTTGTGGAATAGCCTGGCCTAGCTTGGCCTGGATGGAATAGTGGGATGGATTTGGATAAGACAACGAGAGACAAAGACATGTTTCCATCTTTGTGGGTGACAGTCGGTGCCATCCAGAAATCCAGAGGGTTTAGGATAAGATTAAGATAAAAATTGCGTATCCTCACGCTATCACTTTCCTTCTGCCTCCATGTCCATACCGATCTCCATATGAATTCGACTTGGAAAAGAATACGTAGAATGGAATGGAATTCGACTTGGACTGAGGAATTTCGTATTGCTCCGTCCGATTCAACTTCCTTATTTAGATTAACATGTCAATGTGAGGTTTAAAATGGCCAGACCTGATTTCCCAATTGGCCCATTAAACACATGCTCGTCTTCCCATGGTTAACTTAATCTAATTGTGTCTGGATTTTTTAACCATTCATTTCATTTTGCTCTTTCAACTTTACTAAACTCTCGACCAGTCTGGTTGGGTGAATCAGTTGAAGAGGTCTGTCCACCTTCTTCGTCTTGTTCCTCCCGTCCTTCTCTGCGCGCTACAATCTTTTCTTTCTTCAATGTTGTCATCCAAGAGACCAGAATTGAAATCAAAATCACAATCTAAATTTCAAAGTTAAGCTGGTTGAAATTTAAGATTTCGGTTACTATACCGTCTCAGTAACCAATCCTCCGAGCTCATTCTGTGTACCTTGACTTTTCAATTGTACAGCCTTCGAGTGAACTACGTAAATTAAATCTATAATATATAATATCTAGTCATATTCAAATTTTCTTCTTCCTCGTAATAATTGATTACTCCTAACTTGTAATTTATTGTTAAAATTGTATTATTATAAACCTAATACAATGGATCTTGCCAGACGACCAAGGCCGAAGGTGAGCCCATTACACTATTCAAACTAGTAGTGTTCAGAGGTGTCTTTAATTAAATTTAATGATAATATATTTTAAGGGAGCAACTAATAGCAAAGATTTAGACACATAACGCTTGTATTTTTAAAACCTCTTCATATTGGGTTTTTAATAATTTTATCTACAAGACTTATGAAGTCGTTGGTCACAGCACAGTCGAATCAGACCAGATTTTAAGAAATGTAAGCCGTACACGAGGAGGTTCTCACTTTGCCTCAGAGCTTGATGCCGCTAAAATATCACAAACAATTATCGTAGAAATATGTGGCGATGCGTGGTTACAAAAATCTCAAATTCTGATATGTACCTACTTAATTATATTCTGGTGATCTCTATTTCTGGGACGAAATGAGGATAGTACGGTTAGTAAGTGCAAGTTTAGATTTATTGAAACAAAGTTTATATTGTTTTGCTGTATGTCTGAAGTCGTTGGCACTACCCGCATCCACGCCGTCACTAGCACTTACTACACCGATGGCTCATCTGCCACGTGCGGGTGGAATCATGTCCGGAGGAGGAGACAAAGGAGATGTTCTCGGGCGAGCTGCTGCCGTTCAGAATCGTATCGAGGAAGAAACGTCGGCATACAAACGACGTCTGGAGAGCTACCGTCAAGCCCAGCATCAACAAGCTCTATTAGTTGCTCGACTTCAGTCTAAAGTAATCATAATTACTAAATACTTATAATATTCTGATCGTCTCTTATTCTTTTCAACACAAAAGATCTGAATAATACAAAAAATCGTTTTCAAACTTTTAACACAAGAAAAAGTTACAAGGTAGAAAAGTTGAATTAACCAGTAGTATTTTTAGTATTTATGTACATTAGTAATAGCGTCTTTTAGCCTTTTCCCCAAATATAGAGAATGCAAAAAAGAAAGATTAAAAAATGTAAATTACCTATTGTAACTTTTACTGTCCCTGAAGATGGACGCCAGAGGGAGTTCGAAAGCTTGAAGATATAATTAAAACAAAACAGTTTTAGAAACGAATTTTAAAGCCGTCCACTAGCTACACCATTATTTTTTGAACCATTGCTTATTACGCTAAACGGAATTTTAATTTTGTAAACATGTATAAAGACTAAGCAGGAGAGAAATAACAGGACGAAATTATATTGTTCTGTAGTTACACAAGTTAACAACATTAACGTGGGTTTCCTTGAATATTATTCAGTGTGCGTATGAATTGTGTAGCGCTTTTTGGCACTTACAGGAAAAACATATAAACGTTTTTGAAAACACATTTTGGAAACCTTGTTTTACTATGTATTTTTTGGTGATTGATAATGTCCATATATTAATGCACAGATTTTGCAAATCATGACAGGGGATGTAGAAACCAAGTATGTAATTATTTGAAAATATTTTTAATTTATAACACAATTTGTGACATTCATTACACATACCTAATCACTTGGCTGTCCAAAGAAAATGATAGTATAGATTTGAGTATTTGTGGGAATGGAAATAATTATATAGTTACTATACCTTGCAGTCCATTTGAGATTAATTTAACAGAAAACGTTTACCTCTGACTTAAAAAAATTGACATTGACAAAAATCGTTTGAAATCTGAAGTCTGCTTTAATTATGTTTTTATTCCTGATCCTCTAGTTGCTTCAGTATAAGCAAAGATGTACAGACCTAGAGTCGAAATTGGGCCAGACGACGGCTCAAGATCTTTATTTCGACTCTCCCACGGCCGGAGGGGGTCACATCGGGGACTTTGGCACAGTTCGTGGAGGTGTGGGTGGGTTAGGTACGACTCCAGCAAATGATATTGAGGACGCCCATTGGAAGCTGGAACAGGAGAGAAATCGAAATGACAACTTGATGCATTTAAATCGTGAGTTGCGAAGTGAGCTGGATGAAACTCGTAAAATCAACAATGCTCTCTCCAATGACCTCCAGAAGCTGTCGGATGATTGGGAGAAACTAGCCCGACAAATGTCCGATCGGGAAAGTCTTTGGAAAGCGGAGGAGCAGGCTTACAGTGATTTCTACACATCTGAACATTCCAAGCTCCTGTCTCTCTGGAAGAAAGTTTCATCTGCCAAACGAGATTTTGCAGAAATGAAGTCGGTAACTGGACGAGATATGGCCCAATTAAAAAGTACTATTTCTCGCATTTCTAACCAGATCTCGTCAGCCGTTCTTATTACAGCCGTTTCTATGCCCAATCCTCACCAAGTAAGTCTTCAATTCATTATGACCATTTCTTATAAGATTTTTTAGAACATTTAATTGCTACCGAGCATGCATTCCTTAGTGCCTATTTTTTTACTTCCTTTTCTGGAGGATGTGGTAGTAAAAGACCTTTTATTGAAAGTACTTCAGCGATTCCCGGGTTTAAAAAACCATTTATTAGATCCACAAAATATTTTTATCGTCACGTATAGAAAAGCGTTGGAAGTTGTAATTTGGTTTTGTGTTTTATTTTGTTATTACTCTCAATACCTTTTTCAGAGAATTATACTGCTTAGTTTTATAAATAGCACGCTTATTCTAAGGCTTGCTACGATTATGCCGAGGACAGTTATTATTTTGAAGACTAAACTATTTAAAGATAATTTTATGAAAAGTCATAAAGAATGCGTTCCGGATGAACTGATTTTTTATTGGTAAATATATCATTAAAATTAGTTTAAAAAACCAACATGTTCGTTTTAGGAACTAGGAAATTCCAGAAATTGAGGCGCTAGAGTCGTTGGGACATACATAAAATTATGTGGTGCAATATATAGTTTAGCTTCTTCCAGTTTATATATAAAATTGCCTGAGGTATTTATTTGTACATAGTAAAGTGTAGACGGTACACAGGCATATCTAAAATTTTCACTTACCTACTTAGTTTCAAAAACTGTAATCTGACAACGGAACAAGAAATGAGGATGAAATGCTGGAAACTCAAAATAGGGCAACGTCTTTTATTGCCTTCCTTGTATTTTTTATGATTATATGATTGACATGAGGGAACTGCCTCAAACCTTGTCATTGCTTCCCATCACGCGACAGTACTTCCGAACAGTTGCTGTATGTCATGCATATTATTTCAATTTTTTAGCAAGCGATCACATATTTGTAGTATTTCCCTTTTCCTTTCCCAGTCCAGTGTATGTATGTGTGGGCAAATAATTGAGATGGATTAACTGATACAGTTATCAGCATTTGTAGTTTACACGTGACACTGCCACTGCTGTCAACGTCGCGACCACGTCGTGTAGTATCCGCAACATTATTTAGAATTAAGGACACAGTTTAATTAGAACGTACGTATATATAGGAACAGAAACGGAAACCACATGGAATTAAACAAGGACGAACAAGTGTATTTTTAAAATCCTAATGTCTTTTTCTCACAAACAATCCCAGCTCCGTTTTGATTTCTCTAGGAAGCCGAACAAACTGCTTTCCTGGCCAAGTTAACGCATGAGCTAAGTGCGTCCCAGAACACGCAAGAAAACCTTCGGAAACAAATATCTGACCGTGATGACCGAATGGCTGCCATGGAGGCTACAATTGCAGAACTGGATGAGAAAGCTCAGCGTTTGGAGGCAGAGCTTCATCGAGTATCCGTCCAAGATCTGGGATTGCTCCAAAATAGCCTGAAGGAAATTGGCAAGCTACTTCTCAGTGACTTCGATCAACATGGTTTGAGCATAGAGGACGGCCATGATGTTCATTTAACCTCCACACCAGCCATCTTCATCTACGATGAGAACGGTGAAAATCCAACCGTTTTCGCTGAAAGTATTGTTTCTGCGGTTCAGGCCTCCTTGAACAAGAGACAGCTCCAAATCCATCAGCTTCAGGTGAACAAATGGACAACATACAAACGCTTGTAGTATCTATTCGAAAAGACTTAAACAATGTAATCAAGAAATTTTAACCGCACGAAGTGTTGTTGAAAAGAGTAAAATGCGTATAATTAATCGTGTGGCCACTATCATTTAAAAGAACCATTTGTTCCAACTCCAGTTGGAAAATGAAGTGTGCTTTCTCAATGTACAAGTGATAAATTTTACACACATTAATATAATTTCTTTTTTAGGTTAGCTTAGCGTCTGCAAAAGAGCAATCTTTGGTCTCTCGAAGTCATGTGGAATCCTTGGAATCGGATGTTAACAAAGCTGAGGAGAAAATATCACAGTTGACAGAAGTCAATGAAAAAATTCGGGATGCTTTGGAAAACGTTAAAATGGAGAGAGACGCTGCCCAGAGAGCGTTAGATAATCTCAAGAACGAGAAGAACATTCTTGAGCAACAGCGAAAAGCTCTTGCATCCGAGTTGGATTCAACGCTGAAAATCAAACAGAATCTGTCATCTAATTTGAGCAAAGTAATATAATAAAGTACTAGACTATAAACACAAGTAAAAGTGGTGGTCAGTTACTTTTTCTACAGATAATGAAAAATCAGTATGAATGAAAGTTAAACTCTCATTTACGCTTGCTTTCTTTTTGCAGCTGGAGAAAGTAGTATCAAATTGCAGAGATGAAATTGACACGTTGAATATAGAGCTTGACAAAACACGTGATGAGTTGTCAACGGCTACTAGTCAATTGAAATTGGAACAGGAGCTTGGCCTTAAGATCCGAGAGCAACTTACATCCATTGGAGATGACAAGGAACGTAACGCCTCTGAGAACAAAGCCTTGAAACAACAGCTTAATGAAATAACTATTAAATATGAAGACGTCTGCTTCCAATTCGAACGAAGTGAAGATGCGCTTAAGAAATGGAAGATGGACGCAGAGATTTTAGGAGAGAAGCTTCGTTCGGGAACCGACAGAGCCGAGAACATTGAGAAGGAGAAAAAGAAATGGGTCGAACGGGCAAGACAAGCGGAAGAAGATCAGACTAGGATCGAGGCAGAGCTTCATGATGCCAGAAATGATTTGGCAAGCTTGAGACGGGAACTTCTCGAGTCCGAGAGGCAGCGGACGGATTTGGAGTCCAAAATCGAAAATCTTGTTTCACGAACAGATGCTGCCGAGAATAAAAAGATGATACTCGAAAACCAATGCGATTCGCAAAGGGAGGAATTTTTGAGGGAGATGAGTTTGGGAACTGAAAGATCCGAGATTATTACTGAAGAACTTAATCACACCAGGTAATATATTTTACTATTTTAATTATTGTACACATTATGCAAGATTATGTCTATGCTCCATATTTTCAATCCTGTTTTCTTAAAGCAGCTTTCATTATATTTCTGAAAATGTGAACTGTAATTGCATTTATGCTTTCTACTAGACGAGAACTCGAAGAGATAATGCAAGTTTTAGAACGAACCAAAGGTGATTTGCATAATACGGAGAAGATGCACATGGAAGCGATTCATTTAGTCGAAGCCAAAGAAACAGCTATAAAAAGTCTGTCGAATGCTCTCGAGAAAGTGCAGCAAGAGAAAGGTTCATTGGAGGAACTGGAAGAAAATTTGAAGTGCAACCTTATCGACAAGGATAAGAAAATTGAGACCATTGAGAGACAGCTGAATGAAACCAAGTCAAGATTGAATGCTGAACTTTCTTCCTTAAAGGATAAACTAGCAAGGTATAATATATCATATAATTTTTTCAAACATGATTAAAATAACAATTGTCTAACGTAATTAGTACTTAATATAAATGATTTTAAGTTTTAATTACACCATAACCTTTTCTGCAGGACTGAAACTGAAATGAGAAACCAGAAGGAAAAGGGCGACCAAGAAAAGGCCAGTCTTGTAGCAAAATTCACCCAGAAAATCGCCACCATTCAGCTAGACAGCGGATCCAATGAAGACAAAATTAAATCCGAGTACGATGACAAACTCCGAAATCTTCGAACAGATTTAGAAACCGAGAAAAAGAATGAAACAAACAGACTGACGAGCGAAATTAATTCCCTCCGGCAGCAAATCGAAAGCTTGCGAGTTCAATACGAAGAGGCTCTTCTACGAGCTGAAAATGACAAGCAACAAGGACTCCTACTGGCCCAGCAAGATCAACAGGGACTATCCGATAAAATCAGACTGCTCGAAAGAGAACTGGATGATGCTCGGAACGACAAGGATAGACTTAAGCGCGAATGTGAGACCAAATGCAATCACGAGAAGAACTCTTCGGCTGCTTTGAGATCAGAATTAATCAAGATCAAGAATGAACTGGAGACCACCAAACAGGACGGTATCGATACCATGAAACAAATCGAGACTCGTCTCACCGACATTGATCGGGAACGGGAAGGGGCCGTGATGCACATCGAAGAGTTGAGGAATAAACTTCGTAGTGCGGAAGAACGGGAGGCGGATTTGAAACGAGAGTTGAATGATGTCCAAAGGAAATTCAAGGATTCCGAGCAAACCGGTGACAGCTCTAAGAAGGAAATTATGGAATTGCGAAAAACGTTGAGTGAGATGGCCGTTGAGAAGGAGAAGAACAATTCGATTATGGAGCAAGTTAAGGAGGATCTGAATCGAAAAGAGGCTGATATCACCGTTTTGAAGAAAGACCTCAGCAAAACTCAAGCGAAAGTCAAGGAGCTTGACAGAATTAAAGGTTAGTCAAATTTTCGGTTCAAATTTAAAAAAACGTAATACGAATTTCGATTGAAATTTTAAATTGCGACTAGCATTTGATTCCGGAGCTACAGCTTGTACAAGGTAAACAATAAAAATCATTCTTTTATTTTGGTACGAAGCCGACATGGAAGCTGAGGTAGGAGCTTTGACTGTGAAATTGGATGCATCTGTACGAGATAAATCTGACTCGTCCAGACAATTAGACGACATCCAAGATCAGCTCTCTCAATCTCGCTCCTTCATTGCAAAGCTGGAGTCTGAGGTGACTGAACTGAAGGTGAAATTGGATGCTGAGACAGATCGACGAGATGAGGCAGAAGCTCAGTGGCGAAATACCAAGAAGATACTTGAAGAAACTGAGTCTAATTTGGGCTTTACTAAAGGTGAAGAGGAAAGGTTGGCCTTAAAACTGGCAGAGGCAGAGGAAAGATACGGGAATCGGGAAAGTCAACTGTTGGCCATGGCTGATGAGAATAAACACCGAGAGAAAAAGCTGATGGAAGAAAAACACAATTTAAATATCTGTCTTGCTCAAGTTCAACAACAAATGGAGCAATTACAAGTAAGTTTGATAAATAGTTTATTAATATGCATTGAAGTTTACATTTTTTAGCAAACGACGTTAGTATCGCATTATCCATTGAATGAGTTATTCCTCTATTGCAACCTTGAATCTCCTAGACGAAGCTAGGTTCCGCTGAAAATCGCCTTAAGCATTTGAATGATGAGAAATGTGATTTGGAGCGCCAGAAGAAGGATTCAGAGTCAAAATTGTCCCAAATCCAGTCGGGATTGAAGAGAATTGGAATCACAGCTGGTTCTATTGACAATCCGGATGCGGTGAGACGTGCTATGGCGATGCTACAAACTCAAATGGCTGCTCTACAGCAAGACAGGGACACCATGGCGTCTCAACTCATGTCTACCAAGGATCAATTGGCAAATCTCGAGATCATTAGAACTCAACTGGAAGATCAGGTTAGTGCGCTCGGTAGGAGCTTACAAGGTTCCCGATCCGATGTCAAAAACAAAGAGGCAACTATTCTTACTCTGGACAAGGAGGTAGCGTTGAAAAACGGGGAGCTGATCCGTTTGGCTGACAAAGGTATTTTTCCGTTTCAATCATTTTCACTTTCAAACGCGTGTAATGCATTAGGGCTACGAAATTGATTCACATTGCTCCGTCATTTTTGTGTAGAAAACAACAAAAACAATTTCGAAAATAATTCATTCATTTTTATAATACTTTTAAATGACGAGTAAAAACCCATTACATGAGAGGAGATTGCAGAAACTAAACATTTAATTTATGCTTTATTTAACTCATTTTTGTCTTTGGCTGATAGTACGTGAAATGGAAGACACTGTAAAGGCCCGCGAGGACGTTACGAAGGGTAATATAAAGTTTAAAAAATTAATACAATGTGATCAACATGTTTAATCATATAATGAAATAACGATTGTAATAATAGTGAATTAAAAAATCTGCAGGAGTTCGTGGAGAGAAAGAATCCTTAAAAGAAGAGTTGGACCGCGTCCGAGCTAAATTTGATGATGCTAAAAGTCAGTATGAATCAAAATGGTCGAAGGCAGAGTTAAATATGCGTGCTCTAGAAGGTGACCTTAATCGAATGGCCATCGTTCTTCAGCAAAAGGACAGTCACATTGCATCGCTGGAAGATAAGTGTGCAAATTCGCATCGTAGCAACTCGGACTTGGAGGAAAGATGTACATCTTTAACAATGACTGTGGAACAGTTGAACATTGCTCTTGAGAAAACTTCCCAGTCGGAACAGGACTGGAAGGACAAATGCAATTCTTTGAACCGAAATGTGAGCGAGAACAGTGCGCAATACATCCAGCTACATGAAAAACTTCGAAGTTTGCAACGAGACAAGGCAATGCTAGAGCAGGACAGAAACAACATCAACGAAAAATGGGAAGCAGCTTCAGCTGCTTTGCAGGACTTCAAACGCCAGGTTCAAATTCTGGCAGATAAAAATCAGAAATTGCGACTGCAAACTGAAGACATGACCCGAGCAGCCATTGACAAGCAATTGAAGATGGCGGTTTGTATTTACTTTCTCTCTACTTCAATGTTATCAAAAAAATTGTGTAAAATTACGTCAGTAATCAGTAGCTTGTTTTAAATTGCTATAAAAAAGTAATTCTGTAAAAACATTAGTTATCCGAATCCGGCAAGGATGACATGCGTCAAGCCCTTTCAGATAAATTGGAATTACAACGAAAACTAGACACAATGATGGAGAAAATCAGAGATTTGGAGAGAGAGAACCGTGAGCTTGAGCGTCTCAAAGATGCAGTTCCACTCAAGGGACAGCGCACACCTCTTCCAGCCATTCGGGACAACGCCATGGCAGTCCTCGAAGAAGAAAATGCGGAGCTTCGGCGAAAAATTTCGAAGTTTGAGGCCGAAATTCGTGATCTTGAGCGCCGACATACGAAGGAGAAGAATGACATTACTGCTCAAGTTAAGCAGGTAGAATAATTTAATACAACTTATAACAAAAACATCTCAACGGGAGCTATAAAATTGTTTTTGAACTTGTTGCTGTGATTCATCGTTTTCATGCAGATAATTTTGTAGTTTTTTTCTGGTACATGTGGATGATCATTGAATTTTCGCCTGTTTCTTATTTCTAGAAGTTAATTATTTATGATCAAAATTTGCCAGCCTGGTAAGTTTTAAGGGTATGCAATCGACAATATCTTGCTACTACTAATAATTATAGCCATCTATGTTAATCTATAGCGGCAGTAGTAAGGTATTGGGGAGACCTATTGGTTTTTGAATTAAACATAACATCGATTGCTTGAAAAAAATTAAATTGGTATGAAAAAAGGTGTAGCACGTGGAGTAATTGTATTGTACTTTGTATACATTGATGATTTAGGAACGAGATTTCGAACTTGAGAGGGCTCGAGCCGCAAAGCTGCAAGCGGAGAGGCTGTTGGAAGCAAGGGAAACAAATTACAGGTTTGAGAAAGATAGAACTAGACAGACAATATTAAAATAATTATTGTAATTGTATAGCTATTTTTTACCCTCTCACAATTACTAACCTTGAAATTATAGACAGCAGATTCAGCGACTGGAGCAGCAAGTAACTCACTTGAAAGAACAGCTAAGTGAAGAAATCCGTCGCCGACAAAGTTTTCTCACACGTAGCTTCCGCACTGGTCAGGAAATCCGATCATTGAGGCAAGCATTGGGTGACTCACTTCGAAACGTCTCCATGGATCCGAGTGAGAGAACCATGGAGAATGAAACAAGACGATTGGACACTACATTAGATCTTCATAATCTCAAGAGTGCATCACAGTCCTCTCTATTGAGTCCAAGTCCCCACAGAGACAGAGACTCCTCACCGAGTCTCAAAAGCTCTATACCAAAGTAATTGTTGGTAATCTCCAGCTACGACCCTACCAAGCCCTATGTAAACTACTAACAATGAAGATAGTCAGATCAGCAGAAGACGATTAAAGAATTAATGCCATCCACGACTGCAAGTTCGCAATGAATGTTACATACATATGTATACCTACTTCATGACTGGTGGTTGTTCTTAATCTCATCGATAAAAATTCATCGTCAGTTCTTCTATAGTCCAAGCACTGCCAGGCAATTGCCCAATCATATAACCATTGGTAGTCCTTTGTAATTTCAAAACTAAAGCATTGTTTTTAATTGCTCATTTTCAAGTTGCCTTTTTGTCTTATCTGTATCGTTTGCTGTTTAATATTAACAATCACTAGGGTTTTATCTCCCTCGTTTTGTCAAGGAATGTTTCTGGTATCAATTACATTGTACTCTATATACGGTCTATTCTATATCATAGCTGTGTTTAGTTATGACGTCAACAGTTTCAGTGGTACTTATTTCGTAAAGTAAAACGAGCAATGAAGGATTTTCATTCCATGACAATTCATGTCAGACTACTCTTTTTCGTTGTAGAGTCAGAATAATGATACTTAAACATATGTCTCGACGGCTTTGGCCAATGTATCAATGATACTTAACATTATGGCATATTCTTAGCACAATTCATAGGAATTCTAAGGCTTGGTGAAATTTTAAGTAATGAATTGCTCCCTGCCCAATCCTCTAGAGATAGTTTAGGAATGTGGCATGTGAGGTTCGCACATTAATTCTTTAAAACGTTCCCATTCTTTATCAAAGTGTAATCATTTCATCCTTCGATTTAGCAAAGCGCACATTATTTGCGCCTTCTCTACAATTAACTATACTACACCTCGTTCTGGTAGAAAGCAATACAACGATCATAATATTAATTACTCATACTATTATTATTGATTTATGTCATTGCTGTTTATTCTCGGACTTGAATTAAACCGTTACTTTTAAGTTTAGTAACTCACTTGTAATGCGTTATGTAGTTAGCGTAAGTAATTATTACTGATGTACAGTAGGTTCACAAGGTGCCAGCATATGCCTTTTACTCACTAGGTGCTATCGATCTCATTTGTTCCCGAAAACTGTTTTACTGTTAATTATTATGTGATGTTGTTATTATTAAATTTTTCGGGGAAGAGTAGTCATTTATTGAATTGTAAGATAAGCTGTCTAGTCTACGAAATTTTGTTGTCAAAATTAATTGATTTAATGTCAAACATGTCAATTTACACACGTTTATTTACACAATTTTGCTAATAATAATTGCAACCAGTTAATGTTTTTCTATTTTTTTTTAAAGTCGTTAAGTTTAAAAGTATTTTGTCAATCTCTTAATGATTGTGGTTGATTTTTGAATGTAACTGCATCTATTAATTTCTTTGCTCAAAATATTTCAAGTGTCTGCACAGTCAAATTGCAATCTCAATAAAAAAATCAGCGGACACGCTTTAATCACTGGGGCTAATTACACAGTTTGATTCGAGTAAAAAAAGTTATTTAGTTTTAAATTATCGCAGCAATAGTGGTACTCCTCGATTATAGATTAATGTCGAATTTGGAAAGGAGCTACAACAACATTGAACGATTCAATAATTAAATTTTAATCAACGCCAATTCATCATTCATGATTTATTCCGCAGATTACAGTAGAATCAAAAAAGGCAATGGTTCGTAACCAGTGACAAAACACTATGATAACACACAACATGGTGCGAAATTTAATGCATGGTTATGACACATCTTCAAGAACATCCGCTTTATTTTAAGCCTTAAATTTAACGAGGACGATGTACCAGTACCAGCATTATTATGGAACATGAGGATATCACAGAAGTGGACAAAGAATTCGATGACAAGAATTTATACAATTCTGTTTGTTTCTTCTTTTCTGCAAGAACTGACACCGGCACTGACAAGGACAAGAACCACCCAGGTTTAACTACCGTCTTCAAATTTCAGATTTCAAACTTTACAGCTCCGTTTGTACGTTTGTTTCCTTGTTGCCGTTGCTTCGCTCGCTCTCGCTGTAATTTCCATTCGTATTGTAATTTTGACCAGATCCCAATGCACATACGTCTTAAACGAGGGTCGGAATCTTGAGGAAGAGAGACCGCATATGCATATTCTCTTTTTAAAATCTCTCGAGCAAATTTCATTTTGCCTAGCTGAAGTAAACTTATAGCAGCATACAGACGACATCGGGACATTATTTGTGGAGACCCAAGCTTCATAGCTATTAAAAACTGGCCTTTGGACACTCTACCAGCTCGTTGAGCCTATATTATAAAACGTGTGTGTAAGTATCAATGTTTTCATATTGTAAATAACAAGTATGTCTGTTTTTTATAAGTGTGGACTTTTTTTGAATTGTAACTCCTCCCTTTTGATTTCAAAATCGGTTCACACCAACTGCATTACTAATGCCGATTAGTACCATGGCAGCTGAT
>JAAXYX010003531.1:0-14185 GCA_036851915.1 Ptenothrix huangshanensis | reverse complement strand
GAATAGTAAATTCTAAAAGTTGCATTTTGTGCTGTCTATAGCATTTTAATTTATGGAACAATAATGGCAGCATAACATTTCGAGGTTGGTAATAATTCCCCGCCTCTAATAACTCCCGGGCCTCTAATAATTCCCGGGTCTGAAGAGTTGCTTACCAAATAATTCCCCGGGGAATTAATGGAAGTTTTATGGTAATTATGCTTGGTTAAAATTAATATTTGCATAGTACACAAACAACGACGAACCATCGTTTGTGACTTTTGGCCTTTGGCACATGTGGAATGTGGTGGAATGGAGAAGACAAATTGCGCACAGAAATATTCTTCCTGCAGCCACGCTCTCAGAACTAATGACGTTTTATGGAAAAGGTGTTGACGGTGTCACTCTCTAATGACAATTGGGGGGAAAACAATTACCGTAAAGCTCATCAACAGAAGAACCCCCAGAAGATTATTTGCCCCCGGTTCCATTGTATGTATCACAAAAATTGTGCGGGAAGGACAACTGTAACCCAGAATTCGTGACCAAAATTTGCCTTTTTGGGAAAAATAACTTTATTCCCCATTCAACCTTTTTGATGCCAATGGAAAAAAATATGAACTTTGGCCTTCAATATCTTTACTCCTGGTGGAGAACGACCAAAAAAGTTACATGGAGTCAGCATCAAAAACTCTATCGGATAGTGTGTGCAAAATTGAAAACTTTTTATGGTAAATAAATATACCTACTTAGGTAATATTTACCCGCTTTTGTGCAAAGAAGTTACATATCATAAGAATCAAGTTAAGAATCATTTCAAAGTTTGACAAGCAAGCGGATGGCAACATGAAAAACTGATTACCGATTCATACGTCAGCGATGTTGCAAATATTCTTCGCCTATTCTGTTTTGTTTTTTTTGAGATTATGATTAAAGTAATTTTACTTATTAACACAATAAAAGTATACTAGTACACATACGACTACTACAACATTTATATGTTACTGAATTTAACAGAATAGATGTTTGAATTGAAATTAATTTTGCTTTCATTTACTGTACAACTTTTGACCAACGTAAGCACAATGATCTGATTAGGATATTAGGAATTACTTTTAAGTATAAACACTTGTGGATAATTTGCTGAATTAAAAGTCGCAAAGACCAACGCCAATAATTATTAACTAGTTAAGTTGCACAAAGATATACTAAGTAAATATACTAAGCCGGCGTATGTAGGTACCTTAGAAAATGTGTACATGCACTTTCATGGGGCTTCTTGGATTGTTAAGCTTCTGAGTTTGCCACAGCTTATTTTAAATCCAGAACATTGATTACTGTTACACCAAAATTACGTTTTATTTTTATAAACGTGTATACGAAAAATTTAATTTAATTAGAAGCCTACCCAATCCATTTTGTAATACTTGTAGGCATGGACTAATCTGTTGTCAATTAAGATATTAAGTATATATGAAGATGCTTGACGCGTCTTACGATTAGAATTAAAAGTTCTTACACAGTAATTACAGTTCAGTACATTTCCATGTATATATCTACGTACGTAGGAATTACTCAACTCTATGCGGGTCACTAAATGGTTTCACTTTCTACAAAAGTAAACGCTGGAGTAAGAGTTTTGTTAATTAATCTTTGGACAGGTTTAACTCTTCGTCGGTGAAGAAGGAAAACTTCCAGATTGCAATGGAATTCTAATGTAAACTAAAGGTTTTCATTTGTGCATGGGCATTGCACATTGCAGGACTCCATTCTTTACCGAGGTCGTGTAATGTTACTTTGACTAAGTAAACGAAAAATAATGTAGGTACGTGTGTAGTAAGCACATCCTGATAGGTATATTGATATAAAAACGAATCTACATGCTTAGTCATCGCATTCGCGATCAGAAAAGTATTCAAAACTAGGATTGAAAACTATCACCATTCAATGACATCTTTTCCAAACGCTTTTTAAAGGAGATACTAATATAGCAGTCTAGCTGCAGATACAATTTTATCCGTTAACAATATGCAGTATGCATATTAAATTAAATTATTTTTTCTGCAAGCAGCTTAAAAATAATTATAAATAGGTTACAGAACTAAATACGCGTTTGTTGTTCTAAATATACCACGGGTGTGTACACACATTTAATTATAGCTTGTCTTACCTATCTCGTGCACTACTACTTAAAATTAAAAACTAATTTTAACTTTTAGCTGTGAAAAGGCAGTAAAATGTCTTACTTAAAGGTAAGTTTCTTGTTAGTACCCGAGTGTTCGTATGGTGATGCATCCCAAACTGAATCCTTTATTGCCTCCAGTGTACTGTGATGACAGGCTGCAACAGTTTTTATAGCATGTGGTAAATTTTCTATCTCCTCTTGGCTATCTTTCAACTGAGAACCGAGGATACTACCGTTATCGGTCGTATCAATGCGGATATTTGTGATATCAGAAATATTCGTTACGTTCGAATTTTTCAAGTAATGTCGATTGGACGAATCAGAAGCTTCCAGGATCTCCGAAAGAAGTAACAGAATGAACGCACAAGAAATAATTTTTGCCATCCTGTATGTTGACCGTATTTTCAAAGACTGGTTCTCAAAGTGGAATTTAGCTTGTGGACACTACTGTTCAGAATTACACACACGATTTTAAGTGGAAGTCTGCAATGTGAGTTTTTCCAATGTCTTGTCGTCACATTTGCGCCAAACATTTTGTAATAAATAAATTGATCGGCGTATAGTGAAACATGTTAAGTCCAAGTGACAAGGGCAGTGGAGTTGAGACTTTTTAATTTGGAGTAGAATCCAGACTTAAAGCTGTGACGGTAAAACTACACTGCAATGCTTCCTCTTCCCTACCACCATGATCTATTGGTTTTCCGAGTTTCCGTAACGTTGACTTGAAAAGAGCAAACTTGGAGCACAGAAAACAAACAAAGACCACCGTTGATGATACTGAAAGTATAAGTAAGCTTGCTCCAAGATGCTAAACAAACTACTTACAAGTAATAATATACAATGTTGGAAACTTCAAGCCAGATTAACAACAGGGATTTATTTTTAGAGAGATTTCCAATGATAATGGCAGGTTCGATCTTTGAAAGCTTTCAACTTCGCACATAGACAAACGATAAGTGCAGTGGATCGCAAAGTGCTTACGTTTGCCTTTTTTCTTCAATACAGAAACAAGGAACAAATTGATGAGCACGAGCATTTAACATGAAGATGGAGAGTAAATAAATGTAGGATCTGCAGTTTGGGTACCATATATCCGAGCATTTTCTTTCATGCATTTCACGCAGGTCATGAAAACTTTGGCATTTTTCTCTCTCCGTGTCTACCAGCACGGGTTACCACGAAAAGCAACTATCCGTACATCACATCACATATTACATCTCTCTGGTTTGGTTATCATTCATTCTGTTGTATGTATACACTCCCGGATTTCGTCACGCTGTCAAGTCTCATGCCATGCCTAATTGTAATCAGGGGAAAAGTACACATCTGGCCTATATCCCCTACTTTTTCAATTTAATTGTCTGGTACCTACGGCTTTTCCCATCTCATTTTTCAGTTCTTCGTCCGTCCTCGTTTGTTTACAAGTACAAACGGAGAATGAAAAGAACACCGTGTGTGCACTTAATTACCCACATACATGCAGAAAGTGACAGTACCAATTCAAAGTTTCGGGTTATCTAAAATCGTTGGAACATGTTAAGGTTCTCCACGCAGGAATTGTACATACATTATTCATTTCATTGTGTGAATAAGCTAAACTCTGACAGTGAACAAATGTTTTGTGTAATGAGCCCACTCCTCATTAAATTGACTTCCTGGTCATTTGTTACGTACGGTCCTAATAGCTTTTCATCATTATTTGACGCAAAAAAATTCAAGGCTCAATATTCTTCGTTCGGTGTTACAGATTGTATTCGTACCGATGAGACAGTCAGCAGAAGACGAAGTGGACTGGCAAAATGCACCTCGAATACCGAAAACAAACGAGACTGAACTGAAATAAAATTAATTACTTAAAAATATTGATTTATAATATGATTAGTTCCTGTCATTAATACAATTGATTAATTAAGTAAGCTCAAGTTGCATGATCAGTTGATAATTGTATTCAAAGGACAGACTGTGTTGATAAAATTTCGCGTCAAAGTCGATACATACACGTACTAGATACTTAACCGAAGTTTCTATTACTTTCGGATCGATTCATTCTCCGCCTGAAACGAAATGAAATTGTCTCGCATAAAATCCTAAATAGTAGCAGCTGCTACTAACTAGCTGCTAATCTCGGTCCCTTTAAGTGAGCGACAAAAACCAATGACATATTTGGAATCAGCATGAAAAACTGAGTCTAATGGAATGTAAAAAAATTAAAAAAAAATTGGCCCGGGTAAAAGTAATTTTTTCTGCAGCAGCTACAACGGCGATGCTTGGAAAATATACTGAATTACATAGTATTCAAGTAGGTATTAGTTTACTCAAACTCAAAACTTATAAAAGCATTCTTTAATATACATATAAAGTCTATACGTACCATTTATTATATTAACATTAACATCATGGTTCTTTGAATGATTGTTAAAACCGTCAATAAACGAAACCACTACGGACACTAAAATACCGCTGGGATGACATTGCTTGAAAATGCAATAAAGCAAGTTTGTGCTTGCAGCCTTGTATACCCTAATTAAGTCTTTCTTCAAACCTGGCACTAATTTATAAACCACCTATCATATAAGATTCAAAAGCCCCCTGCACCGCCGTTTCGACCAACTATGTAAGGTTGCTGGCGATCACTGTAATAAAAAATGCGACCAACTGATGACAGACGAACCGTATTGCCCAATCAATTTTCACCGTTTTTATAATCAATCATCGGTAGAGAAGGCGTCACGTGTTTCATCACATCGTCGAAAGCGGCTGAACAGTCGGAATGGTGACAAAATGTAAGATATAGCCATTCAGCAATCAAACCAATTAAATCAACGACAGACCTCCTGGAAAACGTCCCTCCACCTAAAAAAAGATTTTGAACAATTTGCAGTTCGTAGTTCTAACTCCTTTACAACAGATTTTTCAAAATAGGTGTATTTATGTCGACATTTAATTAATAGTTGCCTATAATATATTTTGCTATTACTATAATAAAAACCGAGAGATAGAACGTAAACAATTTATCTATGTGCATTTATTATTGCTACAATTGCTGGAACAGCAATTATCTGCCAATCGAATACAGCGTAGCTATAACTGCCTCAGATCAGCATTATGACATGAAACAGGATAAAACAGCGCGGTGACTTGAAGATCCAATGAGAAACAAAGGTAAATGTTTTAAAACATGTAGACCAGACATTAGGTAAGATACATACAAAAACTAAGGAAAACTAAGCTATCAGCTAAAACGTGATAGTAATTACACAATAAATAAAATAATTCATGTTTTCATATTTGTGTCGATAGCTCTAATATTACATGTCAATATGAAGAGTTTTTTTTAACAAATTTTCTGATTTTTCAAGAATGTTTTCATACTTGGCATTATAGGATTAGTAATAGAAAAGAGTTTCTTACTCTCCAGATCCTACCTCGAGACTGAGAAAACGCAAAATATTATGTAAGCAGTCAAGTCAAAATGAAAATAACTTTTTTGATAAAATTTTAGGTTTCCAGGTGTGAAAATAGTGTAGTGTAAAGGCAGTAGTGTAGTGGTCTGGGCTGGTACCGATTCAATGGTATAAGGTCTGTTCCGGATTCCTTTGGACCAGACCATTTCAGACCGATGAAAATATTATGACTACGATCTTGAAAGTTATAGTCAAAAAAGCCTAAAAACTGCAAACTAAATTTTCAAATGACAATTTTTGGTTTGATTCTATGTTTGGAATAATTATGTATGTATACCAATATAGTGATGTAAATCGTGTGATGATTTTTTTTTCATTTTTTCAGCTCTTTTGTTATAAATCACCGGACCATATACTACGGTCTGGGCTGGTCACGGTCACTAAAGAGTGGTACAAATTTAAAGACCAAACCAAACCATATCGGACCAGACCATGCAGCTATCACTAACTGTCATGTAAGCCTAATTTGTCGCGTTTGTCATGCCTTTCATGCAGTATTTTACTACTAATTAGGGTATTTCTACAATCCCTAACTTCATAGAACATTCCGCAGTCTCATCAGTTAGTGAATGACAAAAAATGATTGCTGATTTTTTAATCATTTGATCTAGTTGACCAAAATGAGTACAACCTCTAATAATAATTAAAAAATAATAACAATAATATCAATAATAATTAATCCAGATTTTGGTTTCATTTCACAAATACTATTTTTCAGACTCCATGATGTTTAATTTGTTATTGTAGTTTAGTAATAAGCATTCAATGGATGCAATAATATTATATACATACAAACTTCATTCATCAGGGATCTGTTGTTGCCCTTGATATTGAGCATTGTTCAACTTTGTTTGAGTAGCGCCGCAATATTGTAGGTACATATGTATTATTTTCTCAGTGTGTAAACACACTTTTTCCAACTGTGCTTCAAGAGGCATTGCGCGATAAAAGTAGGAGTCTTATAACCTACAACTACAACTGAAATGAATTTATGCTTCACAAAAAATAACTCATGTTTCCATAAATATTACTATTTGTATTCATGTAGAGCTGGGGCTGGGAACAATGTATTTCTGTCTCTGTGGGCTGATAATAAAGACATAAAAGCTGAAATGCTAAAATGCTTCCGCAAAATAATATTGAATGTATCCTGCAGAATTATAATTAATTAGTACTACAGAGTAAAAATTACCCCCTATTTCGGCATCGTTCTACAAGAATAGCCAGATTTGTTGTTTTGACTTCATTGTAATAATTTCAGTATGAGACGAGATGCATACGTTAAAACTACACTCCTGTAGATAGTAATTAGATATATGCAATGAATTCATCGTAATTGGTCTTTTAATAAGCCTAGAGTTTGCACTTCACACTCGTGCAGGGCCAAAATCCTTGCGACTGATTGACAATAATAAATAATGTATAAACCCACAATTGTTACAGTCACACAGAAATAATTTTGTACAATAATTAGCGCTGATTAAATGTAGTAATAATAGTGTCGTTACCGGCCTTGCAACGATGTATGGTACCGCAATAGGATTCTGTATCTTTTGATTCTTTCTGATCAAATAATTTTGATGGTGTATTACTGATCAAATGCATCTGATAACTAACTAGTAAGTTGAACAAACCCATTATTTGCTATTTGCATTGAATGAATGAGTGAGTGGCATATACACCAATTTATATAAAGCCGGCAAACCATTCCTTCCGTGCCTCAATTTGGTTTCTGAACTACCTTACTTCCTTCAGTTCGTCAAATCAGCTAGGCAATTGTGCACTGTTTTTCATTAAGATTTTGCCATCCCCATCCAATTCACAGGTTTTTAGTCTACAAAGTCGACGCAAGCCAATAATTTTCGTCTCCATTAAATCACACACCAAAATGTATTTTTCAGCTGCCTTTTCGGGATTATTTATTTGTGCTCTGTTCTTACAAGTAAGTTACTTCATAGTTAATTCATAGTTAGTCAAGTATTTTACATGTAAGTAATTCATTATCTTCTAAATAGAAGTGTACCTTGTGACCAGAGTTAAAACAATTTGGAAGTATCTATACTTTCTAGAAATCCAAAATTAATATTTTTCAATTCTCAGACACAGGCTTTCACTTCGGCCCAAAATGGTTACAGCAACGGAGATTTGAGACAACCCAAGTACAAACAAGAGAACGAAATTTCGGTATTAAACACATTAAATATCAATGCACTGTAATTTGCACTTTTTGAAAGTACAAAACGATGACACAATAACATTATATTAAAGGGTTAATAAATGTAATCTTGTTTTTGTGAACACAACAAAATAGAATACCAATAGCGTTTATAACAATGTAAATCATCGGCAGTCACGTGAGGATGAGGACGAAGACGGAACACATCGCCCAGCTCTCTACCCTTTGTTGGTAAAATTATTTGCAACGTCAATTGGAGCAAATGAAACACAAGCAAACAAAACCGCTGAGAGATTTGTCGAAAATCACAATATATATTACTCAAATACCGATCCAAGTTCTACTTCACAACCAACAAAGCTAACAGTAAGCGAAGAAGAAGAGGATGAAGACGAAGAATCAGAAAATTAGAATTCAAACATTGATTTAAGTAGTTCAATTATAAGTTTGACAATAAATCACAATCCAAAATATAATTACTAGGTTCCTTACATGCTTCATTGAGAACATCATCAGAAGATATATAACTTGTTTGCAAGTAAAAAAAGTAGGAAGTTATGTATGTATGTATGTACACTCTATAGGAACAGAAAATCTCGAATTTTAAAATAAATGCATCCGTTACCCATTGTACAGATGAGTAAGAGACTAGTGCGAGATTTATAGTCCGTGATTAATATTTCACCTGATGTAATGTGTTGAAGATGCTCTGTACCTAAAGTGTAATTAGAGATTGGTCCCAGGTCAGTCCAAACGTCAATTTTTCGAACTTATATCGAAAATGTAATGATAATCATCAACTCGAATCTGGCCTAATCTTAATCACGCATTGTACATCACTTACGCATCTTCATTTCCGAGAAATTATTTAAATCTGCACTCTACGAACTCCCTACCATTCACATTCAGTACGTAAATAAACTAAATTTTAATATTAGTTTTTAAGATTTACAACGTTCTTTCTGGCTGACTAGTTCGTCCACATGTTGCTTAAACACCCGCAGAATTTCTCTAATTTTAACTAGGTAGGTACTAATACAGTAAAATTTAGTGAATTTCATCTATCGGTCAAAATAATAACAATATTGCATTCACGATAAGACTTTTACGGCTAGTAATATAAAATACCTAAGTACGTTATACTTTGAAAACCATGCATGAAACCGAAAAGTAACAGTAATTTGTAGTTTGCGCAGACACAAACTTTGACTTTCATTACCATTCGTTCGTAAATAAATACATCCAGAGATAATACTTAATAATATAATCACGATGATATTTCCTTCAAACACTAATTCACTTTTGAACAAGATCGATTTCAGTATTTAAATATAGATGCTGGTTTGGTGCCATAAGTTAAAAGCTGCTTAAATAATTCGGTCTCATTCCATGGAAATGATCGCAACAAACCACTTTAGTTCGCACTATACGGTGGCGGAGGCGGCGCACTCCTTTCGCCACGTCTAAGGGACATGTACGTCGTGGAAACTCTAACCGAGTCGTCTGAGAGAGCACTCTCCCTAGTTCTTTCATGAGACCTTTGAGACGATGAATTCAAAGTTGACTGGTCGGGGTCAAACGAAGTCTGCTTCCACTTGAACACCCTCATGAGCGGCCCCGTAACAGCTATAATTTTAAAAAATTACAGACTATAGATAATGATTTTCACAGGAATTACACTCAATTATTTCGTGTACCTGAACTGGTTCCGAATACGTGTACGATTACTTTGGTATTAATAAATTAACACCATTTAGGTGAATGAATAATAAAACAACTCAGTTGTGATAAGATTACAACTGATTTGTCAAATATGCAACAAATACATATATCATCTTATAAAACTTACGCGCGAGACATGGATATTTTTTGTCCAAAGCAAGAACTGTTTCCTTTTTGCAAACGTAAATGACAAAGATCGCAAGTGCTTGGAATATATTAATACAATCCAGAATTGTCCAGTACCATGGAATTGAGGTTCCGACGTGAAGCCATGAAATAACTTCAAAAATCCACGTAAGACCCATCACGAAGTTTAGTTTGATACACAGTTTGAAGCTGATCCGGAAAATATTCATTACAAAATTGAAAATTCAAACATAAATAAGATCAACATCAGAAGGAATTGCAGAAATATAATGCAAGAAATATAATTCAATTTACAACTACAAATTTTCCCCACCTGCAATTAAAGAGAAATTAAACAACACTACATGTATAATTTCTCCGTTAGCATACCGGTATCATAAGTTTCAACTGCCCAACACTCTTTAAATAAACATTAAGAGAAGGAAATACAAAAAACAGTGGCCAGTTTGGACACTTTGTCCTCCTACTACGTAAAGTGTCCCGTTTTGCGCAAAACCTTAATATTGTAGCAGCAAAATTGCTGACCCTTTTTTGTGGTGATGTTGTTAGAGAGTAGTTTGCAAATCGAAACAATTACACTATTTTTTAGAAATGCCAATGCATAGCCAGCTCTTAATACACATCTGAAGCACTCTATCGGAAGCGGGATAAAACTGGAAGCAATAAACGTTGTCGCTCTCACGCCAGTGTTTCAACAAAAAACTTTCAGTACCAGTTCCAGTCTTAAGCTAGGAACTTGTGTTTTTGTGGCTTGCTACTTGAATTACCTTTCTTAATTATTCATATTAGTCTCGGTTATCTACTGGTTTATCTTCTAGACGAGGAAATCATTACAAAATGAACTCTTTTATAAAAATTAAACAATCTCAAAACAAAAAAGTGCTCATAGAATGTCAAAAGACTCCGCGTATTATGTATAATTATAAATACAGCCAAAATTCTGAATTGGGTCACAAACATATTAAAAATGCATCATAGACTGCGAGATGCACATTTTCGACGTTTAAGATGCGCCAATTTTAGCGGCGTACTTACACTTCATTTTGATAAATATTTAAAACAAAAAGCAATTTTAAAAAGTATTTGGTTGATAACATTTTGCTCGATTATCATTCCTTCAAGATTCTTAATATTTGAGTCGTAATTTAAAGTCTCTCGTCGTTGAAGGTACAAACATGGTTATAGGCAACGTTTCTTCGGTTCAATATTATAGGTACACGCTTCCCTTAAATACAAGCCATACGATAGACGCTTCTTTTACCCGTTTACATTTAGCCTGTATGTTAGTGGACTGCAATGAAGGAAAATTGCATTTGAAATGGTTTGCAATTTCAACGACGTTGGTAAATGCTCGATTAGCAATAACTTACAATTGCTGATTATTTTCCAAATTAGACGTGGCCATCCGGGTGCTTTTTTTGTATTCGTAAATTTTCCACGTCGTTACACTAAACAGCAGTAAATTTAGAACCAGTAATGCTGCGATGGGGTAGTAAATGTACTCCCCGAGTGCTTCTTCAAACACGTAGCAGGACGTCACCCCGTAGCGAGGAGATATTATGCTGCTACAATGAGAGTTACTGTACAGAAGAATAACCGCATTTTCAAACATTAATACATGCATTGTTAACACCATACTTACATTATCAAAAGAATAAAAATTGCAAATTTCGCTCAAAAGAATCGCTCAGTATAGTACTGGATCCTTATAATCTATCCTATTAATTGGCAAACAATGTAAAGCAGTACTTTCCTTAAATAAACATTTTGTGTTGCTATAATACCTTTTTTTTCTTTTGAAAATTCAAAACAATTACATGTATGCTTGTATTAAAATTAAGTTAAATAAGTACTCGTTTACTTAGCCAATGAATCCAGTACCAAGGAAATGATAATTATAGCTGTAGGAACACCCCATCCAAAAAATACGTAATAAACAAATCGTTTTATTCCCTTCGACCTCGATGACTTTGGATTAAACGATCTGCAAAAATTGAATTTTCGATATTACAGAGATACAATTGTAAAAAATGAGTTCATAATCATTATAGTGTAGTTAGGCTTAATAAGTGTAATACGTGCTTACTTAAAAGTGAACCATAGATCAAAGCAGATAAGCGTTAGCCAGCAGAATGAGGAAAGAAAAAAGAAATGAGCCAAAACTCCAGTAACGATGCAGCTAAATTTTCCAAGGATACTTTCTCCTTCCGTCACAATCAAAATGTGTGCTACTCCGAGGAAATTTGTACGTGAAGAACATGGAGGCTGAATGGCCCATCGTAGTCCAACCATGAAGTCCACGTTGATCCCATAAAAGAGCGTACACGACAAACGTAAACAGAAGAAATATCGACGCCGAAATCATCAGTCCACCATACAATTTACGTCTCACGTTCGTACTGTCCACTTTACTCTGTTTACATTTTTAGTCATACTCAAATTGTTAAAGTTTGTCGGTGCTCTAAGATTAGGCAATAAAACCCAATATATTGTAAGCTTGTGACTATTTAATTAGGTATTGATATTACTTCAGATTGTCGAAATAAGCTGCACATCATTACTCCCAACTCATGCTCAGTAGTATCTGCATCGGTTTCATTGCTACGGAGATTTTCGATTGCATCGACACAGTATTGGGTTGCTGGCTCCCATTGCATCTTTTTGTTACTGTGGAATCCACTACCATCTTTGTGCATTCTAAAACTTTAAGATACCAGTGTTTATACTTTACAAATTATCCTCAAAAGCATTTACTCATTTCTGTATACATTTGCAAGTTTTGCAAGCTATTCATAGTACTAATATGGAATCTATAAAAGATTTGATTGCTCAGCACTTAAATCAGCAGATTGTGTATTACTGCTAGCTACTCTGAAGACACTATTGCCCCAAGATTGGGTTATATTTATTATTATTTATGTCTATTTTATCATGCTTTATTGTTTTAAGCAGTGCTGAAAACATGGATACCTAATTGGAGAAATAAAAGAGGGAAAACTTTCAAACAAAATTCGAATTAGGCATTTCACTACCTAGTCTGCGTTTGTAAAATGATAAAATATAAAATGCATAAAAGAAGTTCCTTGTTGGTTGACTTTAGCACGCTCTTTTCGATTTTACAAAAAAATTACATGCTTACTAAAGTTCCCGTAAATTCTTTATAATGCATGTTAAAACGCTACGGACCTAGCTTGTAACAATTCTGTACAACACAAAGATCCTCTCTGTTCAGCGGTCAAAAGTAATTTAGTCTACGTGATTACACTAATTGCCGTTCCTCCATTTGTGCAGCAGTTTCAAATTGTTAAATAAGTTTAAAGGATAGTCATACCTCCAAACTCTTTAATTCTAAAAAAACGAGCAGATTTGAAATAAAGTTTTTCGGACTACCTACTTACAGCTGCCTTCACCAATGCCCCGAACTCAGTAAATTAAAGATTCTTCAGTTAAAGAAAGTAGCAATAGCAATATCGATTTAGTTTCATTTCGAGAAAACATTCATTATATCCATTAATTATCAATTTAAAATGTATAGCCAAAAGTTTAAAAAACTTACCAGAGTTGTGATAATGGGTGTAGTATAGCATTAGGTCCTACAGTCATAAGCTGTAAAGAGCTGCCGTTCTCACATGTTATTTTGGTTCGCCGATAATGAAAATCAATACTCTCCTGCTCTGATGTACTCAGAGCATAATTAGTATCGGAATAAATTGTTGGCTTTAAATTGACGCCTGAAGGTACACAGGCTGCCCTGAATTCTGAGGCAATATAAGTTAAACTAAAACCCAGTCGACAACATTTAGGAATGCACGTTGTTGTTCTCCGTCCCTTTTCGTAATTTTCATTTGTTTTTTTCACCACAGTATTATTTGGGGTCATACAAGTGGGCTCACAAGTTTCGATTTCAATAAATGAAGAATTAAACCTACATCAAGGGAATAAAAGAAATCGCATGATCATTTTTGGAAAACACTATCGCATCAGTGCTGTAGTAAAATGTAATCAGCAAAAGTTATCTCACTTATTCAAGCAGAATTCATTCTTATGATAGTAGTCTTTGTCATCCTGGAAGTAGCCCCTTAAAAAATACTTATTTAATGTCGTTGATGGGCTGGAAAAGTTAAATCGACCAAAGCTGTTGTTAACTTGGTTTAAGTTGGCTCGCCTTTCAGAGAGGTCGATTTGAATTTTCCTTCGTTCTGCATTGCATGTTATATTACGATACACTAATCTAGATGGACAATTAGTTACATATTTAGTTTATTTCAAATATAGAATATATACGTGTATATACATATTTATTTATTTATTCATGATTGCAATAATAAAAAAAATGGCTCTTAAAATTGTTGGTTAATTTAAAAGGAGCTATTGACGGTCTGAACTGACCTAACTGTTTCGTTTCTAGCAGGGTCCAGGAGTTGTGATGGTATTTGCCATTCGTAAGAGGAAACTCTTCGAATCTCATTCTTTCCACTAAGTTCTTTGTCGCAGTCTAGAGATTCCCAGTAT